>APFE030929165.1:0-19728 GCA_000404065.3 Pinus taeda | reverse complement strand
ATGGAACACATCAACAGAAGACTTTGCTACCATCCGCATATAGCCCACAAGTTGCATCTACAGACATCCAAATTGGCTCAATAATTATACTTAAAAAAGCAGCTTGCACGGTGCTTCAAAACTCCTCGTAAGACCCAACATTTGAAATTACCCTCTTCTATTTTTTTCCTTCTAAACGCTTCTTGCATTACAAAAAAAAATGAAATCTTCATTAATTCATTTCTCATTTGTTTACATAAGGTCCATCCAAGTGGTTGAGCTTGAAGTTGTGATGCACTCAGCAGCATTGACGAAGGACTCATCGACGCTACTACATGCAAAGGCAGGTACATCCCAGTTTAGCTCTTCATTAGTAGAAGATATCTTGCCCTCTATAGTTACTCCACCAATTACGGAAACAACTACAACAATTCCGTTCATGACACTCAATCCTTATCGAAAATATTGGTCAATCCAAGGTAGAGCATCTGCAAAAACATCATTGAAGACTTACAACAATGTGCTAGGCTTAGGAAAAGTTTTTGGATTTGACCTTATCAATCATGATAAGGAAGAGATCCACCTTTCTGCATTTGCTGAATTGGCCGAATCTCTTTACAGTCTAATTCAAGTTGGGTAGCTATACGTTGTTTCAAATGGCACAGTTAAAGAAGCAAATCCAAACTACAACCACCTCAAGAACAAATGAGAAATTTACTTGTTTGCTGCTTCCACTATCAATCCATGTCCCATAGATGATCCAACGTTTCCATACCAGAGCTTTCACTTGAAGACTATTGCTGAAATAAAAAGTGCAAGTCCAAATACAAATGTGGATGTCATTGGTGTTGTTACCTCCACTTCACCTGCATCAACAATTCAACGAAAAGACAGAAGTGAAACATTAAGGAAAACACTCATATTAGAAGACAAGTTGGGTTTTAGCATTGATATAACATTATGTGGAGACCATTGTGACTCTATAGGACAAAACCTTACTGAATTCTACTCTTTCGACAACCCACCAATCCTTGCAATCAAAGGAGGTTGTGTATTTGAATTTAATGGCACCACAATAGGGATGATATCAACAAGCACTCTCATCATAAATCCACAAGTTGAAGAAACTCATCAACTGCATGCATGGTTCCGTGAAACAAGTTGTAGCTCTTCTTCTCCATATTTGAGTAGAAACTATGGTGTTGCTTCAAAACGTGCCCTACCACGAAAGACATTTCATGAAATTGTTGGAATGCATACCTCCAATAAATAAATATGGGTTTCCATTCGTGCAACAATAACTACTCTTAACATGGACGACTTCTACTTTCTAGCATGTCCGTTATATTTCAATGGAAACAATGCATGAAGAAGGTTGTGGAGCATTCTAACAATCTTTGGCATTGTACAAAATGTAACAGTGACTTCCCAAAATGTGACTACTGTTACAAACTTAAAATTGAGCTACATGACCACACCAGGCACCTACATAACGCCACACCTTTCAATGACGCAGGGAACGAACTCATGGGCATCATGGCAAAAGATCTGTTCCTTCTTTTTATCAAACCAACTGATCTGCAGGAAATTTGTGGCCGAATTTCAGGACGTCGCTTCCTGCTAACACTTTCCATTAAAGCAAATTATTTCAACGGTGTTCAACGCTTGCAACCAATACTGATAAATTCAGAAGAAATTCAATATGCCTCTGCATGCAAAGAAGCCCTCAATGACATTCAAGCAATGTCCACTTAAAAATGACCTGTTGTTCGCTGCCTTTGAAATGTTTTTTAGTGTCTCTTCAAACACTACTGTTTGTACATGAACATACATTTCCGCACAACTCATTGTTTCATATTGTTGTGAATTACACCCATGTTATTGTGATGCACACTGTCGCTGCAAATACTCTCTTCCAGTTATTCCAAAATATGTATGTTTACCCCTTTTCATTTTACATAATATAGATATCAACATTTATAAAGACTTGCTACGTAAGTTTTCCGTTTGTTGTTTACATGGCTATACATTGATCTCTTGCTTGCTAATCTATTCATGCTATCGTTCAAAATTGTCAAAAAAATTGAAGAAGAAGGGAGCAAAATATTGGTTATCTTGCTCCTCTCGTCTTAATAATAGATGCCAAAATAACATATGATTTTATAGTACTCCTAATTGCATGTTTTTCCTTCTACCTAATCTACCTACCTTCACCGATGTTCAAATAAAAAAAAAAAATTCTATGTTCAAATAAAAAAATTAATGCTAAAACTTGTAACACATTCTCCAAACATGCAATACTTGTTTATGAAAACTAACAATAATTATTTGTACTTGTTTAGATATGCCAAAAAACAATCAAAATGCGGACAAAAACGAGTGGCGACGTCTTCTTTATGCACAACAAAAGGATACAATAAATGCACGACGACGACTACTTTATAAAAACTGCAACAACCCTACTACTTCCTCTACATCCCTTCCCACCTCAAATGCTCTTCCAACTGTACAAACCAACCCATCTCACCTTCATCAAATCCAATATAACCCTCCCCTTAATGAAGAACCCTCCCCTTAATGAAGAACACTGTCGCTTCCAAGAAAGGATTGATGAAATTTCTACCATGCATGTTTGTACAATATGCAAAGAATCATACCCAGGAATGAAAACAAAGCTTTTACATGGTAGACTTTCTTGTTTTCATTGTTCATCATCTAAATCTAGCAATTGTTTTTATGAATTGAACAACATGAACCCTGGTGAACAACCCTATGTCCTTGAAAAATTAACACAATTTTAAGAAATGCTCATTGCACGTGTAAGCCCCATTCTGCAAGTCACTCATGCCCGTGGTGGTCAATACAAATATAGTGGCCATACAATTAGCTTACCTCAAGACATCACTACTATTGCCAAATACATACCCCGAATGATTTTTGACTTAGACATCCTAATTGTGAAAAGGCAAAATCCATCTGAAAAGGCTTATGATTTCTTCGTTTGCAAATCACATGTCCTTGCAGCCTTTGAATACAAAATAAAAAATGACCCTTACTACTATGATGTCAATTCAATCAAACTACAATTTCTACGCTACCAGATCATCCTACAGATATTTCTTCTCTTCTCCATAATGTAGCCACCTCCTCTTTTGAACCCCATCAAACCACTACTGATTCTACTTATGATCCTAATGTTATGATACCTCCATTAGAAACCCAACCCTCTTCTTTCGTTCCAATACTCCCAAATTCATGTACTGAGCTTGAGCAAATTTGTAACTATTTGCACTTGACTCATTCAAATTCAACAAGCTCTATCGATTGGCCTCCAATATCTTTAACAAATATAAATGAATACAACACCATCGACCTCTTTTCCATGGCATCCCCACACTCTTCCCTATAGGCATTGCCATGATCATGCAACCAAGACTTACAAAAGTTGAGATGCATGAATATGCTTTACACTTGCTACACTACCATGATAACCGATTTGGCCAACACCCAAGATTCCACTATTATCTTTATAACATTCTAATGTGCCACTGTAGCCAAGCCACTACTAGTGTTTTTGTGAAGAAGTACATTGAGAACAACTTGCCAACAACAGTTTTAGACCTATGACAATGTCTTCATGACTCTCCAGATTCAAGATTGCCAGAGAAAATAATGCAGTTCGGTTAAGCCCTACAAGGAACACAGTCTTTTTGGAACAAACAACAATCTGAGCTGACTGACATGATCATGCAAATAGGAAGTCCAACATTCTTTTTCACCCCCAGTGCAACTGATACTAAATGGCATGACTTGCACATGATCATGCCTACCAGTGTTCCTTCCAATTCAGTCAACCACTTCTAATGGAAAATTCAAAACATAATTAAAAACCCACATCTAACAGCCCAATATATGCATTACAGATTTACTACTTTCCTTGAAGAATCCTACAAAAAGGCCTCCATGCAGTAGACTACTGGTGCATGGATTTTTTAATATCCATTTCCCTCTACATTAATTTTCTACGTTGCATATATATGTATTAACTAGATTTAACCTTCATATTATATTCAGATTTGAATGGCAACATAGAGGATCCACACATATTCATGGCTTCCTCTGGCTGCAAAATGCACCAAACATGGACACAATTGACTGGAACAATGCATTAGAAGTTGCTAGTGCACAAAAGTATTTCAACCATTACATAATTGCCTAGAATCCACGTAAGGTAGAACACCAGAATATTTCGCTTCACCAATCAACAATTCATAACCCATGTCTTCTTGACACAACATAAATATTCATGTCCAATCAATCTGAAGACTATATAGAGCTTGTCAACTGCATTCAACGTCATACAAAGTGTCATGAATCTTCTTGTCTTCGCAAGAAAGACAATGTACTTAGCTACCGGTATGGAGTACCATGGGAGTTGAAGTCCACATCTTCACTTTTCATTGATGATAAAGGTCATAAAACCTAAGTCCCTTCTTGCAATGATGAAATATTGAATATTCACAATGCCGATCTACTCTCTATTTGGAGAGCAAATGTGGATTGCCAACCAGTCCTTTCTCGGCATGCTGTGTTAATATATATTTCAAAGTATGCAGCAAAAGAAGAAACAAGATCTGAGAGCTACCATCAAATGCTATCACGGCTATCACAAAGTGCCATTTTAGAAGCACCTATTGTTGATGTTATCTAAAAACTCCTTACAGAAACCATTGCAGATAGAGACACTGGAGCACAAGAAATATGCCATATATTACAAAAGCTACCTCTCTCTCTCTCTGCAGCTGTACATTTTTTTCTTCGAATGTCACCAAGACTGTTTTCAAACGTGTTTCAAAAGATACTGAGAATCCCGGTTCAACACCAAACTTTATCCTTACATACATGAACAAGCCTGTCTCATTGGAATCACTGCCCCTCCTTGAAGTTGCACGCTCATGGTCATATTCTGCCTAGCGGAAAAAAAACCAATCTAAACACATATTCCCTCCAATGATTGTACATGTCTTGCCCCGTTACAATGTCATTCCTTCCTCTGATGATCCTTCTTATGCCACCTTTTGCTGGAGTGAATTACTATTGTATTTCCACTTTCGAACACTCCCCAATGATATTGGTTCAACTGATGTAGAAATTATTGCACACGGGGAACAAAAAAAGGGTACATATACACCATGGCATGTCCATCGAGAAATTGAAAATCCACAAACCCCACATACTGAAGATCAAACTACCCCCGACACCCCTCCTGATTCCATGCAGATGAATGAATGGAAAATCCTCTCTCAGTTGCACCCAGGTTACAATATTGCAATTGATAACCTCGACATGATTGGCTACCACGACTTCGATGCCAACCACAATTGGTCACATAATACTATCCTTCCCCACTTGCAAGAAACTGCCATAAATTTCATTGAATTCAACTGCTCAACCATTCAAAACAAACATGATTCTTTTTCCAACCTTCCCGAAGATCACACATTATCTCCTACCCACAACATAGCTTTCACCACTATTTTTTCACACTTTAAAACCCCTTTGCCAAAAACCCCACGCAGAATCATCATACAAGGAATAGTTGGGACAGGAAAATCCCATTTGATTAAATGTCTGCACCATGCATTTGTGGAAAACTCACCAGCAAACAAAAACCCTTTGTTTTTACTTGCACCAATCAGCATTGCAGGTTTCAACATAAATGTCCTCACAATTCACTCTGCCCTTCGTATCCCTACCCAAACAATGCATCATCTTGAAGGCCAACCATTCCTACAACTGCAAAAGCAACTTCGTCATGTAGAATACATTCTCATTGATGAAATGAGTTTCATTGGTCCAAAAATGCTTTCTCGCATTGACGATCATCTAAGAGATGCATTCCCTCTTCACCGAAATGCACCATTTGGTAATCACTTAATTATCCTTGCCAGAGATTTAGGCCAACTACCACCTATAAAAGACATTCCTTTATACGCTGGGACATCACGTGGCACTATGCTTTGGCGCAGCTTCGACATATTCATAACACTTTCAACCATCTTTCGTCAACAAGGAGCTAGCCCGTCCCAAGATTCTTTCCGGCAAATACTCACAAATCTCAGAAATGGAATATCTACACTTGAAGATTGGCAACACCTAATGTTAAGAACAATTTCGTCTATTACACATGAAGAGAAACACACATTTGAAGAATCCATGAACCTATATGCAACAAACAACTCAATTGTCTTGCATAATAGGAAAATGCTTAAAAAATTGAACATCCCAGTAGTGCTTTTCTCTATAGAACAAAAAAGGTAGAAAACGCCTACTACAACAGAAGATGAGCATTTGCCTACAAAAGTGCTCTTATGCAACGAACAAAAAATTATTCTCAAATGCAACTTTTGGGTACATGCAGGCCTCATCAATGGTGCACTTGGGAAGTTCATCTCAATATTTTATTCAATTGGCTCAAAGCCCCCAGAATTACCATCCTTCATGGTTGTCGACTTTAGACAATACAAATGAACACCATGGGACATTTCACACCCAACATATGTACCCATTTCTCCCATCAAAAGGGGTACATTCCGTTAGATACCACTTCAAATGGCATGGGATTTAACGATACACAAGTCACAAGGAATGACATTAGACAAAGAAACAGTAGACATCGGCACCAAAGAACGATAAGGGCTAACGTTCACTGCAATTTCAAGAGTGTTGTCATTAGGAGACATTCAAATCAATCCAACATTCCCATTCTCACACATTGCACAAATGCATGAGAATCCATATCTTAAGCATAGACAACAAGAGGAATCATTGCTTGCATCAAATTCTATGCAGGAGAATACACTCTAGCTAATCGTACAACTTGTCTTCCAGAATTACCCACATGGTAAACACCACTTACTACATAACCAAATTTCACATACATTTGCTTGCTATTGCATTTAACCTCATATGATTTTATAGTAGTTTGAAATCATTTATTTTATTTCAAATATTCAAACAAAATGTTTCTCGCTAAGAACGACAAGATCTAGCATTCATTACAATTTAAAAATTTCTTTAAAATATTATTTATTTTACTTCATCTCTTTAAAAAAAATGCTTTCGTCAAACACATCCATTGTCACTTACAATGTTTTCTTTTTGTTGGCTACAGGTATGGATACATTCTACCTACAAATGTTGTATGGGTATTGCCAAGAAATTCAACAACAAGAACTTACATTACAAGATATGCAAACAAGGATCCTGCGCCAACAATCATTGCCTCTTTACCATTTGTGTCCAACCATTGAATTGTTAAAGAAGATAAGAAAAATACTTAAGATAACAATTCACATCCATGAAAGGGACACAAACAGGAAAATGCAGCATCAATTGCAGGAACAACTCGCACAGTTTGGCACCACAATAAACATTAATTGGTGTTGCCGATGCCATGCCCCATCATGCATATATGATTAGTTGCTCATTGTCAATTACGTCTATATGTAATAGAATGGTTTTATTGTACATATGTTTAGAAGCCAAAGAATACTTTCATTGTATATATGTTTAGTTATTACCTACCAAACACGTCTCTATGTGTAGACCATATGTAAAATTTCAAGAAATACATTGCAAAGAATGTAACTGTCTTCTCTAGAATTGCTTGTGAAAAACACACAAAAGCAAGTGAAATGTTTAGAAGTATTCAAGTGAAATGCAACAGTGATGCTCCTAAATGTTCAGTTCACTCATCAGTGGTGTTTTCCCCAGTTGAAAAAGTTTCACTTGCTTTAATACAACTTTTATGCAACAAAGAAATAACATTTATATAAAGTTACTAGACTTTATTTGGCTTAGGATATGTTTTACTTCACTAGTTAACCTTGACAAAAAACTCAGCAAATATTTTCCAACCAACCTGAAAATGACTCGGCATATAGAAAAATAGAAAATTAAAGATTATTTAGAATTTAATAGCCCCCAGTTGAATCAAATTGGTCCAATGGGTCTTGGGCAGGTCATTCCAGTCAAACTTGGGTTTGGGTGGTTTGGAACTAACCTGATCTGGTTTGGGTGATAGGTTGGGTAGAAGTGCCAGTTCCAAGTTGACTGTAGGGTCTGGTAACTATAAATCATGTACAAAGATTTATCAGATAATGTTAAAGTTTTAAACACAACTTCAATTACACTTTTATAATTCAATCATTTTATAGTGCAACGAAAAATGATTGTTTTTTCTATCTGTAGTTTGCCTTAATACAAAATTATTGTTTTGTTCTGATGGCCCACTGTCTAGCAATTGTAATGTTTACGCTTAAGTTCTCTTTATCAATGGAGTTACATCGTGAAGGTTTGCAAAGTGTTTGATCTTCTCTTTTTGTGTTTATTGTATCCTTTATTATACCCATTCATCTCAAAAACAGTGGTTGTTGGCTTGGTATTCTCTTACATGTCAAGGGGCATCTTCTCACCATTCCAACACCTAGTATGAATTCTTGCTTATGTTTCACCATCCCAACACCAAGTATGAATGCCGCCTTATGAACTCTGCCTTATGCTTTACTGTGCTTTGGTTCATTAATTTATTTATTGGGTTGTATTTTGGAGATTGTCCAAATGTTTATTCCCATCATAAATGTTTATTCCCATCATGTAGCTTGGTTGTCCTGAGTTGTCTTTCATACATGGGAATATGAACTTTTAAATGCCAATCATAATATGTAAGACTGCAAAGAACCTCTTGGTGTAGTCCTTATATTATGTTCATAACTAGACTGTTAAACAAAATTCTTACCAACACATTATTCATAACTTAATAGACCAATACAATTGATCGATGTAATATTTCGTTTTGATCCATGTCCATTTTCAAACAAACAGTCGTAAATTGTTATTTGCATGCCTTTTACTCTCCAAAAAACAATGCCTAGCATATTGGTGGAAAAAGAGATTCCCAGTTATCATAAGTTCTATTGCTCGTTCAAGGATTGCTCGGCACTCTTGTTGAAGGATGTGCCTGAAGTAGGAAGATCAACTAAGCCAGCTGTTGTTGTTATAAAAGAGTCAGAATGCCCTGAATGTAGAAGGTTGTTTTGTGATCAATGTGGTGGTAAGAATGATAAAAGGAGCTGAGATTTCCTTGGATTTGGGACCTGGGAGACAACAAAGTTGTGAAAAATACATATGGATGTAAATATTTTTTACCAAATTCCATTGTGGTTTCTCTTTAAGTTGATCTTTGCAATGTAGTCCTGATTCTCTTACACAGGGGATTTGTCTGTTTTTTAGGTTGTATAGATGTTGAACAATTAATGTGCATTCATTATTGAATATGTATAGTAATGCTGTATTCAAGTATGTTTACAATGTTGTGTTCAAGTGTATTCACAATTTGTTCTTATACCACAACTTCTTTGTCATGAATAGATTGATTTGTTTCAAAGCGCATGCCATGAAGATTTCATTGAAGAGATACATTCTTGAACAAAAACAAACTTAAAATGTAGTAAGTTCAACCGCATACCTGTTGTGGATCTTTGATAGTCAGGGTTCTTGCAAAGTTTCATCAGTCAAGAGAAAGCCTCAAAGGACCTTGTGAAGTCTCTTTACTGAAATCTTTTTGAAGACTTACCTTCACAGGTTTTGGATAATGTGATTAGGGGTGTTCTGAAGCACATATCAGATTGCATTGTAGCCACATTTCTCAGTGATAACGTTAAGCGGTTCAATACAAATGTTGTTATGGGAATTGAGGTTGATTTGACACTGCTAGAATCTTTTGTAGATACTCAATTTCATGACAGTGGCTTGCATTCCTCATGCTTCTCTATAGCCCTCTATCTAATAATCTTAATTTCTTCATCTTTCATACACAATTTTGATGAGACTACACTAATTGTCTCCTCTAAATTTTTACTGTGCTCCTATTGTTTAGCAACTTTAGTCTTAAACCAAGACAACTTTTGATTGTCCTCATCCATTTGCTTCATGGGTTCCACAACCATTTTATGATATGATCTCATTTCATACTTCAACCTTGCTTTGCCTGCAAAATACTCTTGCACTGTTAGAATAGCTCCAATAAAAAATAAAAAATTACTCACTAGCATCAGAGTACATGAACCAAAAAGCATCTCCCACCTAATACGTCTTAGACATTACACAATCAATCAAAGAATCCCGTTGTGCGTAATTAGACTTTCCTAATAAATAATGTGTCTATGCTTAATGAGCTATAACTATGTTAGGAGACACCCAGAAATGCATTTCCCCACCTATAAATAACATCATATTACAACACTTCATTTCACTTTTTTTCAAAAAATGAGGATATGTTGAAACTTCGAGATGATTTCTGTTTCGTTCTATTCTGTGCCGTTGTCCTTATTTGTAATGCTAGCTCCTACAACATGAAGGAATCGAGGGATATTAATAGCTTTGAGTTCTACTGTGCTACTGCTTGTACATGTGTTTTTTCATGCAAGGTTATCTCTATCCAACACATAAAAGTCATATAAGAATAATGCTTAAGACAAATGTACATTGTATATGTGATAGTTCTCGTTTCAGAAACTTTGTATGCCTATTGTACCACCCATTTCATGATAACATAACATTCATTGATATCTAGTGTGTATTTCTTTTATTCAATGTCATTCACATCAAGTATATTCTCTTTTTACTCATCCAGAGGTGATGATTTTGATTGAAGGCTAAATATCTAAAAATAATTGTTTATAGTTATAGTTTTAATTCTGATAATTTTAAAATTTTGTATCTACCTTTTTAAAATTGTTTTACAGTAATTGTACATTTCAACGAAAACAACATGTTTTTCTATTCTGTTTTGCATTACCCAAATTGAATTTGAAGTTTTCTTGATGCACCATTATTATTCATTCTTGATAGAGTTCTGAAGATCTCAACGCAGTTGCAGAATGACTCCATCCAACTACACAGGGATACATAAGGGGTAAACAAAATTAGAAGACAAAAGGAGCATGTCTTTATTTGTTTTGCCTAAAAATGAAAAATTAGAAATGGAGTTTTGGATCTCATTTCTCGTGTAGTCAATTTTATGTAAAGACCATGCAAAGTTCACAAGATTTGCTTAAGAAGTACTACCCAGCTGTATGAATTATATAGTTTGTCAGAGCTTCGTAGTGGCAATGGTCTGCACTGTCCATTGTGAACAAATAATGAGTAAAAATATTAAAAAGATTTATGAATAATTAAGTAAATGAAATATCAAAAATGGATCTTACTTGGGACAAGCACAAATAGATTTGATACAAACCGCCCTTTTTAAAATAAATTCAAACATATTAAAAATATATATTTATATATAAAGAAAGATTTCTCGAATTTTCTTTAAAATATTTCTTATAGCACTACACTAATGTGGCATGTTTCACGAAGATTATGAATAAAATTTGAAGAATATTTACAATTGTGGAAGCATATGTTTGTGTAAAAGTTAACCAATACCCAAATTGAAAACACAATTGAGATTTTAATGTCCCCTACCTCTGCCAGAACTGCATCCTCTTCTAGCATTCTATTTCCCGGCGATATTTTCCTCCGCCTTCAAAGCACTCTGATAGGTTTCCTCTATGGTCTTAGGGGAAAGAATACTAATTTTGTCTAGGATCTCCATTCGTAGACCATTTACAAACCTTGTTGTTTTCTTCCATTCTGTACTTGTCTATAAAGATAAATTTGGTAATCTTTAGGCAGAAATATGCTCTTCATCTTAGCAATCATCCTGTCCCATTTTTTAATCAATGGTTTGTTCAATCTTCTCCTTTCTGCCTGCATGCTGTCCCACCACAGTGCTACATGTCCTTTCAATTTGGTGACAACAAACCTGACCTTATTGTCTTTGTTGATTTCCTGATATTCAAAATATTTATCTAGTTCACTTATCTAGTCCAATAATGCCTTTGTGGACAAAATGGAATCATAATTAGAAAGCTCCGGCCTTGGCTTGCTACTAGCCAGCAAAACTGATCTCAACAATTTAATCTCTGGTCCTTCTTCATGTGACCCATCCATTGTGGCTACGTTTTCTTCCTCATTGTCATCCTCACCTTCTGGACCTCTGCACCTTCCTACTTCCACTACTGCCAAATGTGTAGTTAAGGTCCCGATCTCTTCTCGTAGCCCTTCATCTGCTACTCTTCTGATGGCTCTACCTCGACCTCTTCTACCTACCTCCATCTTTACTGAGAAAAGGAACTCACCTGGCTCCGAATCCAAAAAAATGGTGGAAATACTGAGGAAAGTAAATGTGTCAATAAACTGCTTAACATCATAGATCTTCCGAATAAAAAAATCCAGGTTTTAGGTGTGAGGGTTTAATGCACTTTTAATTGCTTTAGCTTGCTGCTTTGTACTGGCCTTGGTTTCACAAATGTAGGCAATTCACATTTGCTAAGGGAAAACTAAGATTCGGCCTCCATTCTTGCATCTGATGTTGGTCTGGTTTGGCTTTGTGTATGTGCTGTGCCTTCACTTGTTTCTTGTGGTTGTTTGTTTGCTGGTCCATAGAGGCTTCAGGTCGACTTTCAATCTGCAATTTTTCACTTATTCCTTGCTGCCTGGCTTATGCTACATTTTTTTCTTCTCGTGGTGGTTTTCGATGTTAGCTTTGGTGTTGACCTGGCTCTGTGTATCCACAGGTTCTTCCCTTGCTACTTTTGTGGGTGGCTCAACAAACACTATTTCAGGTATATTTTTGTTCTGGTTCATTTCTGCATTTCATTTTTTTGTGATTCTAACCCTTTGGCCCCTTGGTGAGCAGGTAAACTTACCAATGGAATTCTCGCTGGGAGACCCTCTAGCTAAGGACTTGATTCTCGTCCTCTGACTCGGAGACAGGGTTTTTTAAGATAAACCCTTGTTCTTCCCTTCTGTTATTTGCTCTTTGTCACCTTATTTTGCTTGCCTTCCAAGTTTTTGACTACCCATCTTCTTTTCATGGTGATTTGCAGGTTGTACCTAGAGAATGCTGCTCCACGGCCTTGTTCTTGGGAGTCTTTGCGGCTTGGGGAAATAGGGTAGGATCCCTCTATGATTGTATTGTTGTTTTTGCTTGAGTTATCCTTAGTCAGGCATAAATCCTTGGGGTTTCGTTTTCTCAGTTATGCTTTGTATGGTTTTATGGGTTTCAAACCCTTGCTGTCAAACTGGTCTTGGACTACAAAATGTTGTTTTTGACACTTGTGGGTTTCGAAAACCTCTACTATTTTGGTTTCATAAATGTATATTGAACTATTAAATTTTGAAATGTAACAAATGCACAGGTGTGCTTGAATACTGAATGTAAATGTACTTGGGTTTTTGAGAAAGAATGTGATATATTTGCTGGCTTTGCCTTTGTCTGGTTTCTGGTCTGAAATTCCTTTAGTCGTGAGATTTATGTTGATGTCATTTGGCCTCTTTAATGAAATACTTCAATATTTTTCTTAAAACAATATTTGAAGCACTAATGCATAGGAAAAATAATTTGTCTTTCTTTCTTTATGAAAAAGATTTTAGATTCATTTGCTTGCACATATACTCAAGAGAAGAAATTGTAATTTCAATTTCTGTATTCTTTCTTCTCTCTAGATGGCAAACGCTCATAATGGGGATATAGTTTTGCTTTTATGCCTTACCAGTAGTCCCTTACAGTTGAGAAACTATCCTTCAGTCATCTTATAGTTATCTAACAGTTTCTTTAAACATACTATTAACTAATCCTATTTTACTTTCTTGCTTAATTTTTAAAGGACAATGGCTATATCAGCCTTAATTTAAATAAAATAAAATTCGTAAATTTTTCTTCCTTTCTAGCCATATAACCTTTCATTAGCCTCCATTTTCATAATCATATGGGTTACCTTTGTGTTTTCCAAAAGCTAATGATTTCTAGTATTATAAGTGAATTAAATGGTTAAAGCTTAGAAAATTGACATATACTTGCTAATACAAAGTAGCTTGAGTTTCATGACATGTGTAGGGCATTTGGAAGCTTCCAAGGCACCCTTGTGTAGCCTCCAATCCTTAAATTCGAATTCCCTTCAAGACATGAAAAAATATTTGGATAAAGGTCAAAGAGGATATGTGTCTCATCAATACCTATTTGAGTTATAACTCTATGAGACTTTCTAGCGATCTAGGGAGAGAATAATGGACCTCCATTAATGAGGTAGCTTGTTATGTTTTTGTATAAATAGGAGAGCCTTCTCCTTTCAAAGGCATGTGTAAAGTTGGGGAAATGCTCATGTTTTTAATATAGAATTTGGATTTGGCACCATGCTCATAAGTTTTGTTCACTTTGATTTGGTTATGCTTGGATTTGGAGCCTCTCAACTTTCCATCTCTCATGCTTTTGGATTGGCCGCCAACAGTGCGTGAGATTTATTGTTTTTTATAGATTTAGATTTATTTCTTTCATAGTTTAAGATTTATTTCCTCCAAATATTTTCCTGTGTGAGAGGTTAAGAATGATTGTTTTTTCTTTTATTTTTGAAAGAGTGGTGTGCTTTTCAGTTCCCGCAAGATTGAAAGATTAAGATTTCAATTCTGCGCGTTGTACTATAATTTCTTTGGAGTTGATTGTTGAATTAGAATAGGTGAACTTGGTTTGTCATTATTTGGTTTCGTAGTTAGATTGATCTAAATTGAAAGTTAATTTCTAGCATATACAATGTACACACGCTTCGCAAGTTTTACGAAACCCTCGGGTTGACCATAAAATGATAGGTAATTAATTTGCCTCAACAAGCCATACATCATCAATGTCATAATACATGATTATAACCAGCATAATAACAACAAAAATATCAAGGACACATCAGCCATAAAATCCACATATAAACTAGTACATTTACACATAAGATACCAAGGAAATAACCTCTTAGTAATGAATGCAAAATCCAAGAAAGTATGGGACTACCATGTTCCACTCGACCATAGATTGGCTTAGCCAAATCTCTCTTTAGAAAATCACACTCGTTCCATATTCCATGCATGAATGTGCACTTAAACTAAAAAAACCAACCTGGGCATGCTAACGCAAAATCACCTCAACCTCATCAATAGAAACCAAGATTTATCGTAATCCATCTCGGATCACTAGGCTAAATAATAACATCTAATAATATGCTTTACCATGATCTCCACTAGATCACTAGGCCAAAATAAGCATGGATGCCACCAGATTTCTCCACGTACACCATGATGAATCTTGTTGTCTCCTAGTCTCTTAGGATTTATTGCAATCCCCAATAGATAACTATGCCCTAAACCGAGACCCACTCTCCATGCTTTACTGCATATCCTATCTTGGGATTACTGGGCCTCATGGATATCACCCACATGTAGGATTTACCATATATCTCATCGTTCACCAGTCGAGGATTCCGAGGCCCACCACGACACATAATATCTGGATTTACTGCAACCCACAGTCTGGTTCAGGGGTAACTAGGATAATGGATTTACCACAATGCATAGTATGATGCAGGGTTCACTAGGCCATGTGTTCTTTCTTTTGGAGATACACCTCACTCATATTTGAATACATTCGACATCTAGCTCAACCAAAACATGAGAACCCCATCACACCATGGCTATCTAGAAATGGCAAGGCTAGGCTGAAAACATTATCATGCTTAGAAAAACCCATTCCATTACAACAAAGAATAACATGCAATACTATGCATGTCAAACTTAGAAAGGAAAATAGAGATGCAAATAGATATGTACAAAGAGTCTTGTTGTAGCTTCTTGATCCTGCTCTTCCTTTGTTTCTACTTACTTCCTCTTCCCCTGTTTTCCTTTCTGGATCAAATACCAATGTGCTCAAACCAAAACTCTAAGTGTCCAAGAGCATGAGGGAGAGAGAGAGAATAGAAGCGAGCTCCACCAAAACCTGTTTCAAAACTTGCCAACTAATCCTTAGAGGCCTTTTTTATCAATGAGGCCTCTATTTTCTTCATTTTCAATTATTTTCCTTCATTTTCTTCCTCACAAGAACCTTTGACCTTTGACCTTCTTTTTCTCTAAATATCCTTTATTTTCATAAATAAATGTGCCAAGATGACATTTTTCCTTTCCAAATCCTTTGCCTTTGCCAATTTCCTTAGCCATAATAAACTAAATGAACACCCACTAGGATGTTTTTCCCACCATTCAACTTGGAATACATGTCCCATGACCATGGTCTTGTATTTTTTTCCTTTATTATCTTTTTACATGTGATTTTTACCTTGGTTCTTACATAGACACGTGTCATAGCCTTACACATGCAATGATAAATATGCTTGTTTATGAAATTATGTACTTTTAATTAATGCATGTGCAAGAAAGAGGAATAAGAAGAGATGTTTGACATATAGCTAGTAAAACAATATTATTTAGGTTTGATAAAGATTTTATATAATCATGATGTCCAAGTTTTTTGATGGTAGTAACTGTAAGAAAATATCATGACTCATGTGAAAGATGGATTACATTTAACAATATGGCATGCAATGAGATAATGGTTCATGAATTTTGATGAAATGTCAACTGCACGATAATCTATTGTAAGGAATAACCATGCCACAAATACATAATGTTCGAGTAATCATGGGGTACATTATAGTATGATTAATGTAATAACTTCTAGCGTGGTATGTTGAATTTAAGACGATATTTATTTGTAATATTTTTAACAATGGTTAAGGGATGAGCTCCCTTACATCCATTGATTGAGGGGTGAAAACCCTCACGAAACGTTTAATAAAATAAACCTCTGCTCAATTTTCCCTCAGGGTTTCAAATGTATATTAGTATCCGCTAATATGTTTTCCTATTGTGTTATTCTATTGATGTTGCTTCCTTTCATGACGTTGACACTTACATCACCAAATATGTGACTAACCAGACTAATTAAATGAAAAATGAAAATGATGTAAGGTTACAATAGGTATATTTATGTCAATATGCTACATCAATGTGTATTATGTTATGTGACTTGGTATTCCATTTATAAAGTTACTCTAAGTAATAACGATGATTTTATCTAATGGTCAGTTAAGGAATATGGAATTTTACATCAGCATGTAAAATAAAAATACATACATGAAAAATAAATTATTTACAACATAACATGTGATAAACAAGAAAAACAAGAAATTCACAATGTAAATAAGATTTAAATGAAGCACAAAGCTAGTCATAATTTCGGTTAAGAGGCCCTAGATTCTATAAAGCATTAACTGTGATATATGACAAATCATAAAGAGAAAACTACGAAAAAATAAATAATAATACAGATATATGAAAAATAATAAAGTTGTAATAAATAATAGTTGATTTTATTAGTGATAAATAATACAACCAAATCCTGAAATGAAAGCTTCTTTAAAAGCTTATGAATAGTCTTATCACAAACTACTGCAATAAAAAACTAATCATATACAATAGCTCAAGGAGAAGCCAAAATGACAACAAATTAAAATCTTTCGTGAGGTGTGAATATGGGTGGTTTATTTGTTGCAAAATGGATAGTTGTTAGCACTAGTAGAAGATAATCATACCTTCAAACAACATTAATTAAATCATAAAGACACAAGATGCCTAAATATTTCCTTGGAAATATTAATGCTATCACCTAGTTTGTCACCCCTTGGTGAAAGAAGATTGTTGTCACCATGAGGATTAGCCACCAACTTATCAGAAATTAAAATTAGAGGAGAAATTCCAACCATAAATTCTATAGCATACCTCTCTTCAAATTTCTCTCTCTCTTCCTTAATAGATCCTTCCTCCTTTTAAAGGGCTCTAAATCAGTTTGGGTAGTTCCCATGTTTTAAACATTGTCTTTTAGTTTGATTTCTAATGTAATAGATTAGAAAATAGGAGGTATGTTCTAAAGGAAATGGTTATTAAAAAAAATTTATGTCTTTCTTGAATCAAGGTTTTGACTCTAGTAGGTGGGACCACATACTTTATTCGAATGGGATTTATAATGTTTGTCTCCATGTAGGTTAATTAGAAATTACATAACCATAAATAATTTGTTTCATATAACTCCAGACCAGCTAATAATAAATTACAATAATATAAAAGAGCATAATCAACCATATATAACCAAAACATGTGCAACATTATCAAAAACTTTTCCACATCATATTATCACTGAGAAAACCAATCCCTTATGACTCACATTACCTCATTTATCCATTTATGTAATTCATGCATACCAGATGTGCCATATTATAATAATAATAACCGTTGTATATAAATAAAGCTTCATAATGATGAATTTTATTTTCCAAACAACACCCATGCAAAAAATTAATCATCATAGATGCCCATACATAAGCGTAGTATAAAGTAGTCAATAGAAAATGATGCAACATCATTATAAACAAGTCTATCATCAATGAAATATGAACAGTACTGAAAACCATACCAAAACATGTTGTAAACATCGCAAAATAATGTCCCTACCTATGAGATGGAGTAGATTCTGCTTCATGTTGTTCTTGACAGGGATGAGACATAATCGAATGTGATGCACCATGTGATGGGTTAGAAAGTGTGACTTGTACTTTCTATCTTTCATCATTGACAACTTCTTATTTGGTTGACTAACAAATAGGACTAGTAAGTATAGTTGGTTGTCTAGAATTTTGATGAGAAGAGTGAGGTTGTTTATTGGCAGGAGCAGAAGATTATGGTTCTACATGATAGGAAACGACTATGCATGAAGCAACAAATTGCAAATGAGAGAAATTTTCATTGGGAGGAAGAGGAAGGTGTTGGGTCCCTATAATACTAGTGATTACCCCATTACCATTGTAGTTATACCCCTTATTAATATCGTTGTACCCATATTGCCCCCATATTGTTATTACTGTGCCCCATAGAATCCCTCTATTGTTATTTTTGTGGCTTTATATTATTATTGTTAGGTTGACTGGTTTATATTGTGACTCCTTAGATTCCTATATAGAAAGGAGGTTTTATCATTTGTATCATCCAAGAATTGTTCATTTATGTAATGTAAAGGAGGTTGCCCCCTCGAAGAGGCTGAATTCTAAGGCGTTGATCTATCTTTTCTATCTTTTCTTGAGCTGGTTTCATAACATTTGGTATGAGAGCTTTGGATTCTAGGGTTTCGCTGCTCCAAACAGGTCATCGTGGAATTTTCGCTATAAATTTGTTTCTATGACGTTTCAGAAGTCGTAAAAAAACCCATTTGAGAAAAAATCACGCTGAACCTTGGGTCTGAATTTCAGAGCTTTTCATGCGATATTTGCAGAGATATGATCTGAGGAAGTTGGTCTTTTTGTAGACTCCTGAATTACATTCCAAACAGGTGACCTGGGGAAAATCGTCATAACTTTCTCTCTGGTGATCGGATTGAAATTGCGTAAGAAGGTGCAAAAAGAGGACGGACTGTAGTTTCTTGTATGCAGTTTTCAGATCCAAAGGTCAAAACAGTGACGCGTGGCATGTCGTACAAGTTCGCTCTACTGAACTAGTCTATAATCAAGTCACTGTGGGAGATTTCGCATCTCTTCCTTGGAGAAGCCAATTTGGGTTAGACTTGTGGAATTGGAAAGTGGACACAAAGGGCTACCATAGATCACAAATTCAGAACTAGATGATTGGAAAGTACAGAGATACATCAGAGGCAATATCAAGCTCCTACAAAGTGAAAAAAGGTGTGTAGATTTTCTTAAATTTTTGCTTAAGCTTGGT
>APFE030929151.1:0-18901 GCA_000404065.3 Pinus taeda | reverse complement strand
TTGACAACACTCTCTACTGACAGCTAGTGGGGAGATTATTGTACCTCACCCACTCCACACCAGATCTCTCCTATGCAGTAGGGGCAGTTTCCAGATACATGCAGGAGCCGCATGAGCTACACTAGAATACTGCCAAGTGCATCCTCCAATATGTGTAGGGAACCATCACCTTTGAGATTCACTATGCAACAGGAACTGCATTGAATCTCCTTGGCTTCACATATTTTGATTGGGTGGGAGACAACATTGATCGCAAGTCCACCTCCGGATATTCACTTAGTCTAGGATCTGGCCCTATCTATTGGTTGAGCAAGAAGCAGGCTGCTATTACTCTCTCTTCAGCTGAGGTTGAGTACATAGGAGTAGTTAACATCACCATTTAGGCTTTGTGGCTACAACACTTCCTCACTGAGTTGGGTGTCTGGTTCAACGAGCCCATTGTCATCTGGTGTGACAACCAAAGCACTCTCAAATTTTGCAGGGATCCAGTACAACGGCAACAGATGAAGCACATAGAGATCTATATGCACTACATCAGAGACATAGTACATGATCGAGTCATTGATTTGTAGTTCTGTCCTTTAGTAGAACAGACTGCAGACATCTTCACCAAGCAGAAGTTTCTCTCTCTGCGCGATCGTCTTAGAGTGAAGGACACAGTTGCTTAGCAATTGTCTTTTCTTCCTCTTTTCTCTTGATTAAATTGTATTTAGTGGGGGAGTTTTTCCCATGAGTTTTTCCTCAATTTTAGTACAAGTTGCACTGTATTTTGGGTGACCTTTGGCCTTAGTTGCCAGGACCCATTTTCTATTTTTTCCCATAGTTATCTTCAGGGGGGGTGTTGGACTCTTAGTTAGACCATCGGATTACATGCAAGCTTCCTTTTTCATGATTTACTCCATGATTTGCTCCTTCTTTAACTCCGCAACTGGTTAGCTCTTCTCCATGATTTACTCCCTGATTTGCTCCTTCTTTCACTCTGCAACTGGCTAGTTCTCTCTAGAACTCGTTGTAGGTGTTGAGTCTTCTCATTGATCACCACTATGGTGCATTACCTTGGGATCTTCACCCATTAATGCTATATCATGAGCATTGTAACCTATTTTCTAATTGAATCATTCTTTTGTTCTTTCGATTTGTTTTTGCTCTGCAAAGCTGTGTGTTCAACCTTTCCTAGCTAGATTCATCTATGTAGGTTTTCTAACACATTTGCAATTTGAGGTTGAGTCTCACCTCTTTTGGAGCTCTTACCACTGCTTTCCATGCCTTCTCTATGAACTCTTGTTGCTTGATCTAATGGCACTCGCACTGGCAACATGTAGAGAAAAAATTTAAAAACAATATTTTGAGAAAATTTAAATTTTTTATATGGCTAATCTTTATAATTCTCACATGAATATATATTTTTGGTGGATCTTATAAGATTTTATATTTTTAAGAAAAAATTGCAGATTTTTTATGCAGCCTTGGTGGAGTTATTTAGTTTTGGAGTCTAAAGAGTATGGCGGGGGATTGTAGAGAGCATTGAAAACAATAAGAATATCAAATGATCAAATGAATTTTGTGTATGGCTATACTAATCTTCTATAAAACTGACTGTCACTAAATTACTCATATAGGCTCAGTTCCAAGCAATCTTACTATTTATTTATACAAGTGACCCATTCCATTACATAACTGCCATAATGTAAATGTTTATTTAAACAAGTTTGAAATATATTCCAAAACTAATTCTAGCAGAATTCAAAGCTTCAAATCAAAGTTACTACCTAAACTAGTGTATAAATTATGTCTGGAATTATTCTATTTTATTAATACAGTTGATTTGAAATATTGATGAGTTGTATACTCGATTTCATGGAAAAAATATTTATTGGAAGAATGTTATTACTGATCTTATAAAGTTGGACATAATTTTGAAAATAAATTTAAAGGAAGAAGGATAAATTATTACAGGAAGAACCTCGATAATTTTTTTATTTAGATATAATTTGTCCTCAAGAACTACAAATTTTCTATTTACATATATTTTTGCTCAAGATCTATTAAAAAATCTATTGAGATCAATAGTCTTTGCACACTATCCTATAAAAAGGTCGACATAATTTTCAATTAAATAAGATTTTAGTGATGATGATATTGATAAATTAGGTCAAAAATCCTTGAAAGAATGGTTCACAATTGGCACCTTGGATCCCAAATTCATTGAGATATGCGGGGAAATAGGTGCGGGATTTGGAGGCCTAGTTATGTGAATTTTTGTATATTTGTTGAATATTCAGTTTTCTTCTTCTTCATTTGAGATTTGAATGTCTTTTATTTAGTGAATTTATAATAAGAGTAATTCTATCACCACATCCCTTTCATGAAGCTAATGGATGAATATGATCCAATATTTGTCAAAATTAGTGGCTAGTATAAAAAAATCAAACCTAAAAATGACATGCAACAAGCGTGATACTATGCTATGAGAACTGGAAAGGAGGGATTGCAACTTGTAAGCCCTTATCTATACATGAAATATATGGTACAACACTCAACATTATCTTAAAATATACATTTTCCTCACACCCACACACACTACAAACAAACTCCCCTTGGTAACTCTACACTTTTATTATCCGTGCAAATCTCTTTAATAGGGACTGTGTTGTATTCTCGCTACAAAATACAAGGCCTGCATATAAATTATTTTAAAAAACAAAAATCTTCCTAATGTACTTTACAACAAAATACAAGCCCTGCATATAAATTATTTTAACAAACAAAAATATTTCTAATATACACTACGACCTTTTCAAATAGTGTTGGACCATGATCCCAATTTGATACAATCCCTTTGATTTTTTTAAATCAACAGTAATTTGAATACATATTAACTCTACTGAATTATCATGATATCTCACCTAGTTTGCATGGACAGGGTTTATGAACCCCTCAACCTCTCAACCTCGAGCCACCTTTGACTTGGGTTGAATTTGAAAGGACTAAAGGGCTTGTTTATGAACCTCAATGACTAAAGGGTTTGTTTTCCCCTAAATTTACAGCATAATTGGCAAACAATCTAAATCCTCTCTCACCTCAATACATGCTCAAAATCAATAAGGCTAATTTCCTCAAAACTGCACAAAGTGTCTGCCATAACTAGCATCCTTTCCGCATTTATCTGTTTGTTTGTTTGTAAGATTGAGGTCTCCCTCTAATATCAGATTTCTAGTGCTCAAAAAGTTTTGACTTACAATTTCTTTCAAAATGTGATACTTTCTTCATACCGTCCATAAAAAATTTACTACTAAAAATCTCTTTCATAGATCCAGGGAAAACATATATTCTGTAATATATAAGACCATTAAAATACAATGTGTCTTTCTAATTTATTTGTTTCTCTTATTTATCTCGAAATATACTTATTCTCACAAATTCACAGACAAATAATAAAATCCCAGCAATCCCTCACAAATTCACCAACAAATAATAAAATTCCAACAATCCATTACAAATTCCCTTACAAATTCATAAACCAATAATAAAATCCCGACAATCCCTTTTTACAGTTGGTTCAGTGGAATGACTTGCTAACTGAGGTTAATCACCCTAAGGAAGGTAGAAGATTGATTTTTTTGAGCCCCTCCTTCAATCAGAACAAAGTGGTGTAATAATAATACTACAAATGTTCATATTATCTAGAGGCTTTTCAATATTAAACGCTATCAATAAAATATAAGAATTTGAAGGAGAATCGCGGACATGGACTAGTAAATAGCAAAAAATGAGAAAGGAATCATACATGAACGACTGAAATGAGTGCTCAAATACTTGAAGAAGCAATTGAATTAGTTTGTTTTTGTACGAGAATATAGCTAGTTGATGAGTTGTAACACTTTGGTACAATGGATATTCAAGCATGCTAGATTTCATGGTACAAGTACATAAGCTAGAGAAACTTGACTTACGTTGTTGTAAAAATGGATTCCATCAATGCTTTATAGACACCTATAGCTCCCTCATATTTTTCACATTAATCAGAAATCTTCACCTAAATTCCTTCATCTGAATGAGGAAATGCATAAACGTGATATTGTTCTGAGATATAATGTTGTTTCATTCAAAATTCTATTTTTTAAAAATCAAAACTGGTTGGATTAGAGAGGGTGATTTCTATCTTTGCGACTGCCTTTTCTTTTCCATGAGGAGATTGGAAGGCTTTAGGTTTTTGCACACCAAAATCACTCTCGTTGTAAGAAGTAAAAAAATGCCATCTTCAGCCAAGGCGGGGGTATAACAGAGACTATGGACTTCACATTGTTAGGGATCCACTCCAAAAAGTACAATGAGTTCTTGTTTTGCACATTGATAATATTCGTGTCCACTTCTTTGGTGCTGATCTTCCCCTTGAACATGGCCGATGTCATGAGGTACCTTCCTTGATGAGGATCCACAATGTACATCATGTTCTTGGAGTACTACATTTGTTGCATGATCTTTGGAATAGAACGTGCTCTAAACTGCTAAGAACCTCAAGAGGTGAAGGGAGCGAATCCAACCATGAAGAAAGGAAGACATGGGAAGTGGATCAGGTTCACTATATGCCTCCTCAAGTCTGAGTTTAGCTACCCAGGAAATCTCATGAATCATGTCACTCCATTTATCATTAAACAAAATTAAATGGTTCAAATCTGGCACCGCAAAAGAAAAAACCTAGATAACAAATCCACAAACCCTAACTTCAATCCTAATTGACTTATCTATAAACACTAAATCCTAAGCTCAATTAACCTATCTATAAACCTTGGAGCCTAAGCCTAAGATGAAATAAAGTGAGATAAAATGCAATTTATAACTACGAGAAGTGAGCTTGAGTGTCCTAAAGCATACAAGACCTCATTGTCATGAACCATACACTCATCTATGTTTTCCACGAGGTGATCAACATAGAGTGTAAAGTTGTAGGGTTCCCCTATTGTATGTGAGACCTTGGGAGAAGGAAAGACACATAATGTGATCACCTTCTTATGTGGTATTCTTCTCTGATTTTGGATATGAACAATCTGCCCATTCTGAACCCTGTTCCACCCCTAGGGAATGGCATACTTGAAATCTTGCACAGACCACAACATGCCATTCCTCTTAGAAACTCAAATTTCTTATTTTTTTAAAGAGAAAGAGAAAATAAGGAAAATACGAAACAAAGAGAATAATATGGAGTTCTAATCTTAGCAAAGCACTCTTACTGATGCAGAAAAGATGTCAAAACCCTTTGTCAAACTTTACCTAAAGAAAATTGAAGAACAATTAATATTTATCTCAATTGGAGAAAGCAACACCATCACGCGCTTTTGATGCTCATAGTCTTGATATACTTTTGATCCCATGGTTCATGATGATCACTTGAAAAAAACTCGTCCTCTTGCAAACCCCCACCGGGTAGAATGTTGAAATGCTAGAGGTGACTTTCGAATTCACACCGAGGTCTCTAGTTCTAGACTCTTACCGAGGGTCGACATTCTCCAGAGCGTACATAGGAGAGGAGGTCGTCAACCTAGGTAAAAGGATTTTGAGGATTTCGATGGGAGGCAATGAATGAACTATATCTTTGTCATCCATAAGCATATTATCAAATACAAAAACCCCGTCACGGTCAAAACACTTACCATCGATCTCATTGTAGAACCACACCAAGTGACAAATGTCAAAATGGCAAAACTAAACTTGTACTGACGGAAGCCCACACATTTTAGATCAACAGTTAAAACTCATTCAATGAATAAGATAGAGTAGGGAAAAAGAGTAGAAAAATTTGGATGGGACAGGATTAAAAAAAAGACACTTATCAATGTAATTAGTAATACTAGAAAAGTTTACTAAAATATATTACAGGAGAAAAAGAACGAACAATGATATTAGCAAACAATAATTATTTGGAAAAGGCATAGTTACTGAGTTCGAGTTTGAGTTCCAATTGTAATTCGAATTCGAATTCGACTTTGATTATTTACCCAAAAAAATCAGTTAATTAAAATTTAATATGGAAAAAATTTGAGAGTATACCTCTTATTTCAATATTTTAAATCATTTAAATATACGATTATAATATTTAAAACCAAAAAAACTTTTCTAAAATTGGTTTTAATTATAAATATTATAAATAATTTTATATATTGGACTAATTAGCTTAGCTTTATATTTAGAATAACAAGTAAAATAGTAAAATTTAAGAATTTTTTTATTGATTCATTCACCGGACGACAAATTATATGATACTTAGTATAGAGTGAATTTCAAAGAAATTATTTATTACAATGAACCACATAAATTCCACATTATTAAGTATTTTATGTTCATAATGAAATGGTATATTAAGTATGTGCAAAAATTCTTTAAAAATATACATTTATGTTATCAATTGCTAATTATTTATTTTTCAAACCAAAATCACTTCTAATTTATATGGTATAGTAACAACATCTATTATTTTTGTATTTTAACATCTATTATTTTGTATGATACAAAATGTTTATATGTGTAGTTTAATACTTACGCAAAATCTCAATTAAGAAAATTCACTTAAAAAAAAATTCCATTTACAATATTTCTACTTTTAAAATATATTTGTTTAAATTTGATAAATCTACATATTACAAATTATAAATTTATAAATTACATATATCATATATGTTTTTTATTTTATTATAAAAATCATAAATTTTTACATATTTCATTAAAAACTTTCTTACAAATTTACTATAAATTTCTTATGGCATAAAATGACATCTAATATTATCATGTATTAACCATAATTTTATGCCATTTCCTAAATTGGAAACAGGTTTTGAATAGTAAATTAGAAGCTTGAATCTTGATTAAAAATCTTCAATAATCTTAATATATTAATCCATGAACGTAATATTCAACTATCAGAGAGCAGAGAGACTCATCTCAAAAACACAACACTAAACTAAGAACTCCACAACTTGCTTCCATTCATCGATTAAACAGGTATTTATACATGAAGAAACTTTTGGAGATTGATTGTGGCAGTGGCTTCTTCAGGAAGCTTGTTCATTTGTCAAAAGCTTGTTCATTTGTCAAATATCTCTAGAACATGTATTTAAAGCTCTGTTGAATTTTGAATGTGGGTAGTTGGAATTAACTCCTTTCAATAGCCCCCCTTAATTCCAACTATATAACAAACATACTCTTAATTGATATGCCTGCCGGTCTAAGTCTCAGCTAAGCTTACAACATAATTTGGATTTTCTACAATGCACAACTTACTTCTACACATTTGAAATTTAGCCTTTCCAAGAGGCTTGGTGAATATGTCAGCCACATTTTCATTTGTATTGCAATATGATAAGTCAATTTCTTTTGATTGAAATTTTTCTCTTACAAAATGATGTTGTGTGCCAATGTGTCTTGTCCTTGCATGATATATAAGATTGTTTGCCAATTTGATAGTGCTTTGATTGTCACATCATTACTGTAGGTGCTTGTTCTGTTTCTCCAAATCTTCAAGTATCCTCCTAAGCCATATTGCTTCACAGGTAGCACTGCATAATGCTTTATACTCAGCTTCGGTAGAAGACAATGAAACAGTTGGTTGTTTCTTACTGCTCCATGATATTGGTCCTGAACCAATATTGAACACGTATCCAGTAGTAGAATTCCTATCATCTAAATTTCCAGCCCAGTCAGAATCGGAATAACCTGCCAATTCAACATCAAAATCATCAGTATATATAATAACAAAATTAAGTGTTCCTTTCAGATGTCGAAGGACTTTCCTTGCTGCTTTCCAATGTCTTTCACAAGGCTTAGCCATGAACTGACTAAGTATGCTGACAGAGTATGCTATATCTGGCCTGGTAGTGGTGAGATAGTTCAGACTTCCCACCAGTTGATGGTACATAGTTCCATTCACCTCTTTGGTTCCATCATCACTGCACAATTTGACATTCTGTTCTAAAGAGGTAGATGTTGCCTTGCATTTAGTCATATTGAATCTTTTAAGGATTTCCCTTGTATATTTGTTTTGTTTGATTAATGTCTTACCAGATTCCCTCCAAACTTCAAGACCTAAACAATAATGCAATTCACCAAGATCCATCATCTCAAATACATGTGACAACTGATTTTTAATTTCTTCAATCAACTTGAATGCATTTCCTGTTATGATAAGATCATCCCCATATACATATATTAAATCAACATTCTTGCGTTCATCTTCCTTGACATACAAGTTAGGATCATTTTTGCTTCTCATAAAACCTTTCTCATAAAAGAAAGAATCAATTTTCACATACCATGACCTTGGTGCTTGTTTCAAGCCATATAAAGCTTTCTTTAACCTGCAAACCAGATGCTCCTGTCCCTGTTTTACAAACCCTTCAGGTTGAACTAAATAAACTTCTTCTTTTACCTCAGCATTCAAAAATGCAGATTTGACATCTAACTGATGTATTTTCCAAATATATTTTGTAGCTAAAGCAATCATGATTCTAATTGTGTTTAACTTAGCTATAGGTACAAAAGTATTTTCATAGTCAATTCCCTCCTTTTGCAACCAATCTAGCTTTATGTTTATCAATACTTCCATGAGAATTAAATTTAGACTTATAAAGCCATTTGCATCCTATGGGAATTTCGTTTTAGGCAATTCTGTTAATACCCATGTGTCATTCTTCATTATAGAGTTATATTTTTCATTCATTGCATCTCTCCATTCTTCATATTCTTTAGCTTCCTCATAGCTTGAATGTTCTACAACATTCATAACAAGGGACATTAATGCATAATCTTTATACCTTACAGGTGCCTGACTTTGACGTGATGACCTTCTTGGAGTTTTACTATTTTCATCTTTCTTTCGGCTTTGCAGAGTCTCCTCTCCTCTCTTTGGAGTGTCATGACTGCTTGATGCTACTTGTTCTTGAACTTGTACCCGTTCCTTTGCTTGTTCCTGTTTTTGTTCATCACTTGTATCTAATTTGACATAATCATCAATATCATGCCATACACTAGTATTATTTATTTTATCACCTTCATTTGCATTCTCATGAAACACCACATCCCTACTTGTAAGCAGTCTATGAGTACTGGGATCAAACAACTTGTATGCATTCTATTTATCACAATAACCAATAAATATGCACTTAATTGACTTTGCATCAAATTTTCTTCTTTCATCTTTTGGAATATGAGCAAATGCCTTTCAACCAAAACCTCTTAAATGACTCACTTTTGGTTTATACCCATAAAATGCTTCAAAAGGTGTTTTAAGCTCTAAAGTTTTGGCTAGACTCCTTTTTTTCAAATAAACAATAGTATTAGTGGCTTCATCCCAAAAAACATTAGAGATATTTTTACCTTGAAGCATACTATGTGCACATTCAACTAGTGTTCTATTTTTCCTCTCAGCAACTCCATTTTGTTGAGGTGTATGTGGCACTGTAAATTGTTGCAGAATCCCATTGCTTTTACAATACTGATTAAATTCTTTTGATTTGAATTCTCCCCCCTGATCGGATCTCAAAATTTTAATGTAATTACCAGTTTGTTTTTCCACCATACTCTTAAATTCTTTAAAGTACTCAAAAACATCACTCTTTTTTCTTATGAAATAAACCCATGTATACCTAGATCTATCATCCACAAAAATAAAAAAATACTATGCCCTAACAATAGATCTAGTTTGCATAGGTCCACATACATCAATATGAATCAGTTCAAGTATTTCCCTTTGCCTTTTTTCTTTATGTATAGGAAATTCCTCCCTATGTTGCTTGCCACGTATACATGCTTCACATTCAACATGATCATTCTTCAAGACAAGAAGACCTTCAACCATTTTGTTCTTTTGAAATAGCATTAAATCTTTGTGATTTAGATGTCCATATCTTTGATTCCATAATTCTACTATTGATATTGTTGTAGATGCCAATGCTTGATGAATTTACCTGGTCACATCCAACTTATACAAGCCTCTAACTCTGGTTCCTGTGGCAATAACCTTGTACTGATCTTGAATGTATTTTACTACACACTGTGATTTAACAAATTACACCTTCAAATCTTGGTCAGTAATAGTAGAAACAGAAATTAAATTCTTTTTGATATCAGGAACATACATCACATTATGGATCTATTTCTCTTGTCCATTAGGCAAATTCACACCTATTACTCCATAACCTTAAACTTTAAGTGATCTGTTATCTCCTAGACAAAAATATGTTCCATCAATGTTTTCATAATATTCATCAAACCACTCCTTATTACAAGACATATGGAGTGATGCACCCGAATCAATGAACTAAGCATTCTTATTATCATTTTCCATAGACAATGCAGAATCAGAAACAAACAATTTAATATTTTTAAATCCATCATTGATTGAGGTATCCTTGTCCACAAAATTTCCATTATGCCTTCTATTTCTTTGCCTAGACTCATTATATTTCCTTTTATAACAATATTTAGAATGATGCCCAGGTTTGCCACAATAATAACACTCATCATTTCTCTTATGGATTGGAAATTTAAACTATGTCATACCCTTTTGTTTTGCTTGAAACTTGCCTCCTTTGTTCTTGTCCCATGGCTTGCCTCTGTATGGATATTTGCCCTTAGCCACCAATGCCAAATCTGAATTGCTAGAGCCCAAATTAAAGCTCTTCATCCTCTCCTCCTCTTGTAGAAGAATCCTATCAATTCATCAAATGCAGGGGGTTTCTCTCTAGCTGTAAAACTTGAAACAAAAATTTGATAATCTTGCACTAAGATATTTAATGTGATGGTGACTAAGTTAGTACTAGACACCTTTTCACCAATATCTCCTAACTTATCACTTAAACCTTTGACACAAGATATGAAATTGCTTATATTTTCATTTGCTTCAATTTTTAGAGATAAAAGCTTAGTCTTCACAAACAAGATCTAGTTTGTATTTTTTGTTTCATACAAACCCTTCAACGTATCCCATGTTTCTTTTAATGTCTTACAATCTCTCATGGAAGGAATAATGTTGTCCTTTATGGACATACACATCAACACCTTTGCTTTTGTCTTCCTTCTCTCCCAATCTAAAATAGAATCTACAACAGTGGGTTTGGGCTCATCCCCACTCACAATGGACCACAAATTATTACCTTATAAAATAGTCATTAACTTGAATTTCCAATTCACATAATTTTCTCAGTCAAGTTTGGTGGATTCATTCAAATAAGTATTAGGGAACAAATTTGCCATGATGAAAAAAAAAACTTTCTCCAATCACCAAAAATATTTTTTTTTTCTTTCCTTCTTTTTCTCACAACTTGAATATTTCCTTACTCAATAATAACGATCCGAGGGAACCATATATCTTGCTTAAGTTCTGAAATTTCAGTAATTCTTTAAAAAAGTCAAAACTAGAGACAACCATATATCTTGCTTGCCTTCTAAAATCTCAGTAATGCAAAAGTTAGCTACATCATGGAGAAATCCTCGAATACCAATCTTCAAAGAAAAATCAGAAATAACATAACTGTTCAGTCAAAAAGAAAAAATTGAGCAACACTCAATGCAGTATATGTCTCTGTGCCACAATAAAAACAAAACTCACAACTTACATCAAATTATATAAATACCAACTTGTAAGAAGTTCCAGCTTTTTTGTGGGAGCACCCACTTGGAAAAAGGACTAATTCATTAATCTTTACAAAAACAAACTTGACGAACACTCAAACTTCAATCCCTTCATCTCCAAGCCCTTCTCAGATAAAGAACAACACAGGGTTTCCAGTAACGACGGAGGCAGGTTCCTTGCTAGTCCACGCACGACCAATGCGCAGGTTGACCACGACTCTGGCACGCAGAGGCAGATTTCCCTCGTGTAGCCCTCCAAGCAAGCAACAGCACTACGGGGCTCTAGACAGGGGCGCGCCTTCCTTCTCACAGCGCAGCATCAAACAAACTCAACACTCAACACAACTCAGCACCTTTGCTCGACTCCTCTGCAACGCACAATGATATTTCACTCACTCTGATCGCTCACCTCAAACACACGGAGCGTGGGAATATTACACATACCACCAAGCCTCACACAGCTCTCGACCTCACACCTGCTCTTATACCATATCAAAGAGCAGAGAGACTCAACTCATAAACATAGCACTGAACTGAGAACTCCATAACTTGCTTCCATTCATCGATTAAATAAGGATTTATACAGGATGGAAAAATTTCTGAAGATTGATTGGGACGGTGGCTTCTTCAAAAAACTTGTTCATTTGTGAAAGATCTCTAAAACCTGTATTTAAAACTAGATTGAATTCTGAATATGGGTAACTGGAAATAACTCCTTCCAGCATCAACAGTTAATCGTGAACTTAATATTCAACCCAGAATCCGTGAACGTAATATTCAATAGTCTTAATATATTAATCCGTAATCTTAATATTCAATGCAGCCTACCGAACCCGAATTGAATCTAATCGAACCGGCGAATTTTCTACGATGAGACCAAAATTAATAAGAGAGTTGATTCTGCATATAATGCACAATCCGAGAACCCCCTCGATAATGTGTTATGCTCTTTTGGCCATCGCTTTCTGGCACTTCCATCTGTAAACATAAATTCGAAGTTATCCTTTACTTATATTGCCACATTACGAGCGTAAGAGATATTTCACGTCAATTTCAAGTTCCGGTTAGTCGATTTGAAGTTAGCTAGTGGAGTTCGATTATGCGTTTGTGTTGATGGAAAAACAAGCTTCGATATGTCATCAAAGTTACCGATTAAATAAAATGTACACCGAAACATCAGGATAGATTTTAACAATTAACGGTATAATTATTATTATTATTGTGCAATTATTATATCAATATGTAAGGTAATAAATCATAAAAAATAGATATTCTTTAAGGATTGGCTATTTTTAATGCGATAACTAATAGAGAACAAATTTTTCAAGAGATATATTTTTGAAAATATGTTATAAATGAAACATTATATTTTCAATTTAGGATGTAAACTATAATTATTATTGAAACGTTGAATGCAGATTGTATTTATGATTTTTTTTTTCTTTATTTTATTTTATAATTTTGTATATTTTATGATTATGGTGAAGAAGTCTATTGAGTAAAAATATTTATTATTATTATATTAATTTTTATTGTTCATGGAAAATAATGATTATGAAATATAACAAAAAAACATAAAAAATGTTTTGGATTAAAGAAACAATTACTATTTAATCTAATTTAATAAGTAAAATATTTCATTTAATCTAACTAATAATATTATATTCAATAAAAAAATAGATGTAATATTTGGTTTTATGTATATTTTTAACGTTAAAAGTTATTGCAAATTGTATAATAGTTTTAGAAGGGGTTTTTATGTTGATTATAGGTGATATTTTCTTTACTGTGGATATTATTTAAGTTCAACTTCAAAAAGAAGACTTAAAATTGTCTTTTTTTTAATAAAAGTTCAACTTCAAAATGGGCAACAATGAAAGTTTCATAAATTAGCTTTACATTATTTTATCACATGGTTTTTTTATAATAATTTCTCTTATTTAAGATATATAAGAAAAAATTAATTTTTCCAAAAAAAACTAAAAATTATATCAAAAATAACAATGTCCACCTCATAAAATATTTGTACAGGTAAAAAAATATATGTGTGTAATACCTGTACAAATTATATTTTCTTTATTTTAATTTTTAGTGTTTTTGTTAAATTTATTCGTATCAATAAAAATTTAATTAATTTTACCTACATGAAGTTTAGTAATTAATTATAATTTTAATAAACATTAACCACTATCGTTATCAATAGTTATATATAATATTTACTTATAATTCTAATAATATTATATTGGAAAAAATATAATTCAAACAATATTAAATTTGGAAAAAAAATCAAAAAAAATATTTTAATATTACAGGTGAAAAAAATTAATTAAAAAAATTATTAAAACTAAAATTGAAATAGTTTTATTTGAAAATAAAATAAAAAATTATAACTTGCTCGATCCCATCCTCTTCCTCTTCACTTAAGCAATGTTCCATTCCTATGAGGGCTTCCCTTAATCCATGTGCCACCTTGAAGTTAAGGTACCCCGAGACAAATAGTCTAATATGTAATTTTACCCAGACAACATATTAAATACTTTGGTTTTTTCCTCCATTACACTTTAGCATTGTAATTATGTAAGTGTCTTTTCTTATTGGGTGTACTTAGAAGAAACATATTAAATATTTTCATTTCTTCCACCATAACAATGTAAGGTTGTAGTTATGTCATTGTCTTTTCGCATTACAAATTTTACAGTGTTAGCCTTCAATCGTAGGTCCACTAGCTATGGCAGCTAAAATGATGTTTTATGTGCGAGGATGTTCCGGACCTAGCTGATATTAAACAAGAAAATACTTATATGGTAGGTCAAGCATGTTTGATGTTACTGATCTAGCACGGTAGGTCTGGCTTTTATAAAGCATTACAATACCATCTAAGAGGCTAGAGTAATTGAGTCATTGTAAGGATGGTAAGGATTGAGTATTTTTATTATTGTAAATTTAGAAATATTTTGGAAATTGGAAAAAAATTATATATTTGAATAGAGATGATGTTTGGAGTATCTATGGGTTTTGGATGCTTCTCTTATCTTTCTAAATTTATTTGTTTATTGTTTTGTTAATAAAAATATTTATAATAATAAAGGTATTATAAATTTTATGTGTTTCTTTTCTTTACTATTGGAGGTTGGAAAGCTTATTATGAGCTTGAAAACAATAGTAAGTCACTTGATATTTACATTTGGAGTAAAAAAAGGTTCTTTGAGACTCTCGTCACCTTTGTTATCTTATATGGATGTGAAGTTTGAAGGTGCACACCCATGTTATCTTATATGGATTTGAAGTTTTAGGGTGCACTATATCTAGGGAGTCGTGGAGAAAGGTTAAGGTCATCCAAAACCAATTCATAACCTATACCCTAAAGATCAAGGGAAATACTCCCTATCCTATCCTCTTGATCGAAGTTGGTTGTCCCCCAATTGAAAGTGTGGCTATGTTTAGATCTCTGATGTATAAGAAAAAGCTTCACAATATGGAATCCAAGATGCTCCAAAAAATTACTTCTAACTTTACTAAAACCCCAACTAGGCGTGCGGGTGGCATGATTAGGATGCTCAGTTTTGGCTCAACCTTTGGGGAATTAAGAAGGATATCATCTTGGGAAGAAATGACACTATCAAGGATACTATTAGCTTCAGTTTTAATGATGAGATGTGGGATGCTAAGGAGCTGGAGGGTAAAAAGAAGCAAACCTACTATAAGGAGGTGATTAACCCCACCCTCGATAACATAATTGTTTCTCTACGCTGACTAGCACGAAGAAGAAAGTGCACATCGTAAGGATTATAACTAACTCACATGAGCTCCAGAGTTAGACTCCGAAGACTTAGTATGATGATAGAATTTGTGAAGAACACTTCCTTTTGAACTGCGCAACTCTTGCCCACATCCACTCTCAATTCACTTTCATTAGCCATACCTCCAATCTTCTTAACTTATTAAGCCAACCCAACTATACTCTCTTCTCTTGAGGTCCGACATACAACATTGGTCTTCGTGGAAGTTGATCATCATCATCATCAATAATTATTTCTTACTATATAATAACTTTTATTTTATTAATAATAACTCTTTAATCAAACTAGCGTGATAATATTATTATTTTAATTCTCTTTATTAATAATATTATTTATAAATAATAAAATCTTATTAACATTTATTTTAATATCATTATTAAAATTAATTTATATAATTTATAAATATTTATTATTATAATCAATTCATTTCGAATAAATATTTGTTTCTGTAAATAATTTTAATTATATTAATAAAAAAGTTGAATCAAAAACTATCCATTAGAAATTTTTATTGATTTATTTTTAATTTAATATTAATAAAAAAATGAGTCCAATTATTGTTTAGAATTTTATTTTTTATTCATTTTGATGTCTCCATTATTTATTTATTAATTTTGATGTTGGAATCGGTTCTTCATCTTGTACTGAAGATGAACTAGTTGATTCAAAATGTATACACATCCCGAGATTTTTTCTTATTTGATTTTTATCAAAAAAAAATATCACACAAATCCATTAAAAATTCAAAAAAAATTAATATCAACTTAATATTCTATTATTATCCCCCGGCTGAGGGTGAATATTAACGGGAGTAATACGGGGGCGGCCTTCCCACTGGGCAAGTGGCAGCCGAGATCTGCCAGATGTAAGGGAAATCTACAGGCCTACCACCCCCGTCTTGTTATATTGAATGCAGGCCTTTACTCTGTCCTGCAACTTGCCGTCGACCGCATTATAGCTTGCTCGCGATTCGTCTCTCCGTTGTTCAGTTTGCAGTCCGTCTGCGTTGGAATGTCCATTGCTTGGGGTGTCGCTCTGAGGTTTTTTAAGAGCCAGCCTCTACTAGTCATGCATTACTGATGTCTGTTTTGTCTGCTATTTGGCTGTGGATGCTTTGTTTGTTCGGTTTGCTGCTGGTTCTGGGGCCTTGGCAGTGCTCTCAAAGGTTTAGGCCTTGGCCCTTAGCACAGAAGGCCTTGGTCTCTTCCTTTGGGCACCTTGGCTCTCCCATCTGCAAGCAACAGTCTTCATGTGCTCTCACTGTGCCCCTTGGCACTCCTGTTGACATTCCTGGTCGGCTCTTTGTGTTAATTCTCACCTCGCCCCTCTGTGTTCCTTCTGAATCAAATTTGTTGCCATACGTGCTTCTGTTAGCCGTTAGGCCTGTGTGCAAGGTTAATTGGCTCTCTGTGACTCTTGGTTGGCGGAGACCCAGTTCTTTGTGCAGTGCCCATTTTAGTGTTATTCCAGAATGCCGCGTGAACGGCTCCGCCTTATTAGCCGTAGCGGTGGGTCTTGGGGAGGTTCCAGAGGAAGAGTTATCCCTCAGCGCTCCTCTCACTCCACGAAATCCTCCTCTGAAGAAGTTGATTCTCCTAGAGCAAGGTGACACCGAGGTAGAGGCAGAGGTCGAGGCCATGCAGCTATGTGTTCGCACAGCTCTCATCCCGCAACCCATTTTTGATTCCCCTGCTCCTTGGACAATGCTACCTATTTTGTGTCGGTTCGGATTGAGAAGTGCGATAACACAGCTCCTCCAGAAGTCCCTGCGGAGCCTAGGCAACCTTCTACTGTTCCCTATCAAAGAATTCAGCCTGCGGAGGCCTCGGTTACAGTGGCAGGTCCAAGCGAGCCGGCTAAAGATGACGCTCCTTACACAGACTCAAGCGCGTCAGATCAGTATGGTTGTAGAATCGTTGAGGAGGAACCATCCACCTACGTGGATGTTTGAGCTTGCCTCTACATCGTTTTGGTCCGACTATGACCCTAGGTGGTCGTTTCTACGGTTCTATGATGTTTGTTCGACAACTCCAGTTCACAGTGTTCTTCGTTGGATAGTTTTTGCTAAGCTCAAGCCATGGCTCAGCTCTATTCAAGTCGGATTCGGTTTTCATCTTCGACTATGTTTGCTGCTCTATCTCGGTTTGTATAACTCTCTGGACAAATCCCGGGATAGTTGGTTTTTGTATGTGTCAAATGGTCTGGCTTGCAATGGGTTCCGGATTGTGTCCAATTGTCAGTCTTTGAGTTATGGTTTGTGTCAATTGTTCATCCTTTAGTTATCAAGAGTCTGTTGGACAAGTTAGTTTTCAAAGAAAGTTTCACCCTCCAGTGCTAAAGTCCTGCTGAATCCATCTCAGTATGGAGAATTTTCGAGGCCAACCTTGATGCAATCTTTTTTGTAAACTTTTTTTGTATAATAATAGAAGTAGCCTAATTTACAAAAAAAAAAAAAAAAAAATCTATGATTATCCATTTACAAAAAATAATAATATCAATTTTGTATTCCATGTTAACTAAATTTGCACGATAGACCTTTCATATCATTAGTCTACAAGGCCGAGCTACATGTTTAATAAAATTACATAGAGGTAGTCCTATAGGTATGAAAACTATTAGAGGACTGCATAAAGGATATGATTATAACCCATGGGCTTAAGAACCACCATCTTTTAGTCCTCAAATCTTTTCTGAGAAAAGATGTTTTTATAATTTTTAAGTTGATGTTCAGATGGAGGTCTGCTGACCTGATCTCGTTCAAAAAAATCTATGAATGGCGGCCTGAAAGCGCAGTGCCCCGGGCACAAATAAGTGCACAAAAAAGATTTTGATGAAGTTAACAATCTGCTGGCTTGTGTATATATTGGGTTCGCAAGTTATCAGAAAAATGCCACGCAGTGGCGGCAAGCTTGTGTATTATCTTCAGATCGGCAAAAATAAAAATTCTCCGAAATGAACGTTTCCGAAGATGAAAGGGCAGCGTTTTATTCCATACCTCGCTCAAGTGGTTTCTGGACATAGCCGAACTCATAATTTGAGGCATGTGGATGTGGCAGGGCAACGAGTCACAGGGATTATTAAATTATTATGATTATGTGGTAAAGATATAAATGAGGTTGGTTGTGTTATATTCTTTATGGAGGTGGAGGAATTGAGGGGACAGTTACAAGTGATTAGAATTTGGGCAAAATAATTTCAGAATATTTTTATAGAGGAAGTGTTTGAATCATATTTTTGATGGTGCAAATAGATTCAGCGCCATCAAAAAAGTTTAGAGCATATAAAATTTTGAAGTTTAACAATTTTCACTTGGATTTACAAAAATCCCTCCTGGATTTTCTCAAAATATGACGAGAATTTCCATAACTTTTAAGGCAAAAAAGCAGTCTCTGGTTTTTTAATATGGTGGCACCATAACCTTATTGACTGTAATAATATAAAATTTGAGAAGTTCATGGAAAGACTAACCTGTATTAGTT
>APFE030929148.1:119339-140714 GCA_000404065.3 Pinus taeda | reverse complement strand
GGTTTTTCTTTTTACTGGCCTGCGTTGCTACGCACTTCTCCTTCTGCCTCTCTGCGTATACCCGCAGAGCTCCTTCTGCTGGACAGCGTGGCCACGCACTGCTCCTTTCACTGATCTGCGTACAGTACACACCCAATGGCACTATCGCGTCGCGTACTTCCCAGGAGATACGCACTCAAAAGAATAATCGCGCCGTGTACTTTCCCAGCAGGTCCGCACCCATAAGAATAATCGAACTGCGTGCTGCTACAGAGGGCACGCACCTGAACCACTGTCGCCCTGCGTACCTACGCACTGATCCTTCGGCGCCTCTGCGTACCCATGCACAGATCCTTCGGTGCCTCTGCGTACCCACGCATAGAACCTTCGGCGCCTCTGCGTACCTTGGACTAGGGCTGAAATAACCTCAGACGCTCAGATCTAAACTTGTGCTCAAGAGATCACCCTTCGCAGATTCACTTCTAACTTCTCCTTTATAGATCAATCTTTTAAAAACCGAGAACCCAATAAATCAGATCTTAAGATATTCAATCACACAAAAGATTCTCAAGCCAAATGATCTCCTTCGCTTTATATAGGCTAGTTCTTCCTCAAATCAAGGATCATGGGGCTCAATAGAAATAATAAAATAAACATTACCGCGGACAAAAACCATGATAACCCAATACTGTTGGCTAAATACCATGAGAAACCCCACGTGTGGGCGCTTAACTGCCTTGGAATGTGTGCACTGGGGTACGCACCTCATGGATGGGTAATCTGCGTATTAGGACGCGGTCCCTGCATGGCATGCCTGCGGGTACGCACCTCCTGAACAGTTCTCCTGCGTACTTCTTTATTTTTATCAAAATGAGAGCCATGCCATGGGTGTTGCCATCAAGTACAACATCTGAAACATCATACCAAAACCATAATGCCAACAATCCCATAATGCCAACAATTCTTTGGCAATGAGAACAAGTAGGTCATTCCTTCTGAACGATCGTTGAATTCTTTCTCTTCGAAATGTTCTTCCCCTTACTATCATTGGAAGCTTTGGTTTCCATCTCTTTGGATGACAGAGATGAAAAATTGAATGGTCTACCACTTGATTCAATATGTTTGGCATAAACACACACCTCATCAAAATCATCAAGATTAAACATCAATAAAGTATGCTGCAAATATGAATGTAAACTATCGATGTATTTTAACAAAGTTTCGTGTGTATCCAATGAAATTCCAAGTGCCAATTCTTTCTTTCTAAACTCTTGAGTAAACTCCTAAACACTCTGCCCTTTACCTTGCCTCAGATTTTTCCAATTAATAATGACTTGCTGCATGTATCCTAAAGGATAGAACTGTTTCCTAAGATCTTTTAAAAACATAGATCATTGCGAGATGACTTTTCCTTTACGCTTTACATCTATTTGAGTTTTACTTTCCCACCAGATTAAATTCGTCCCCCCCATTCTAAGTGTAGCTAACTAAATTTTAGTTTTATGGCTACAAATGTTCTTCATGTGACAATACACTTCTAACTGCTTAATACAATTATCTAGCTTTTCAGGATTCATTTCTCCATCATAAACAAGTAACTCAAATTTCACATCAAGTTTCAAAAGAGATGTTTTCTTAGGTTTCTTTTCCATTTTAGATTCTGCACTAGAAGAAGAAGAAGAATAAGAGGATGATGGACATGATGGAGGTGAAGTTGGTTTATCAGCCTTTCCTTTACCTTTGTCCTTCTTCGATGGCCTTGAAGAGGATGCATCTCTTGCCTTATTGTCTTCGTACAATTCTCCCAACATCTGCTGCATGGTTAAGAATGCCTGTTGAAATTGTTCTTCACTAATCTTAGTTTCAATGTTTTCACCAGTGTCAGGGCTTGACATGGTCGTTTCTGAATGACTCATCGCTTTCCAACTTCAGGATCAATCTGCTCAAGGATTCCTTCTCCTCGTTGCAACTTAGACCTAGTTAACATTCAATGGAAAATTCTACAAATGCAACCTGCGCCACTACCAAATTATATGATCCGAAATGATCATGAACTAACAACTGATGTAGAATTTATTAACCATGAAAGATTTGTATGTTAGCTGAAGTACGCAAAACAAGGAAAAAATTCTTGAGAAGAAACACTTTATGACATTGGATTAAACATAAAATCAATGCATAGCAGAAGTATAAACAGCAAAAGCACAGCGATACCAGAGAACAAGATTTATTACAAAATTCTTGCCTAATAGACTACGTCTTCGGGTCCTTTTTCAAGATGCGTGATCATTTTATTATGAATGAGAAGAATAGGTTGACTACACAGAGAAAATACTAGAATAAATGTTCACACAAGCACTTCTTATCACTATCATTATATATCCCTCTGAACGAGTGTTCCAACGCCACTTACAGTTTCCAATTCCAACTCTCGATGCTCCTGAAACATTAAAAAACAAAACAACCTCTAACCTCCAGAATCTACATACAAAGCCCTAAAGCCACCAATGTCTTCCTCAATGAGAAAAACTACCTTTTATAGGCCTATGTAGTCTCAAATAGGCATGAATGTACTAAAGTTTGGGTTACAAATGCCTCGGTCTTGTCATTGTTTGACACCTTGGTTCATTAGGCCATGGTCTTTGAATTAGTTGAAACCAAACTAAATAATAATAACCGAAAATAAACTTTATTATAGCTCGAAACCGTTAGCAGTTAACTAACCAGGTGAAGGCACTGACAGTGCATGTGCACAGGTGATTGACCCTGTGGTTAGGGCTCCGATGGTTCTGCTTACCATTTTTTGTGACAGTTGGAGGAGACATGTCACATGTGATAACTCCGCATGGTTTCCAAGCCCAACGGTTCTGTTCCCCGTGCAGTTAGGCTACTGCAGTTACACCAAACTGCTCACATGCCAACTGCAACCTGGCGGTAACATAACATCTCACCCTATGGCAGCTATGAACACCGCTCACATGATCCTGGTTACTCCGCGTGGTTCCTGTGCAGTCAAGATAGCGGTTAAGTGTTGTTTATGTATTTTGCAATTTTTTTTTCTTGTATTACAATAGTCCGATGGTAATACACATAGGTTTTATGTGTCTTTTTTAATACATGGCTTTGGAGGATGGTTTGGAACTTAGGTTTAGGGTCATAGGTTTCATACATAGGCTTTATGTATTCAGGACTTAGATGTAGGATTTAAGGCTTAGGTCTAAAACTTAAAAAAAACGCCTTTTACAATCTTTTGTCACAATGTGACATAAAACCAAATTCTTATCATCGACAAACAATGATATTGATCCTTTGCCACAACGAAAACCCTAGAGACATACCAAACCTCTGTGATGGATGACACAACCATGTCGGCACCAATCCTACAAAGAAGAACGTCAAAAAACATGTCGTCGGCCAATTCTGGTAGAATTGTCGATGAACACAAGTCGACAACCAGGCGCTAAACCAGCTCCACTGAATGCCATGAAAACCTATTTCCTAAACCACCTGATCATAACCAACACTATTGAAACTAAATGACACCCATGAACTGCATGTTAATGACGACACTAAACACTGATGACGACACTTGAACACCTGTGTAATTGAATCGACGAATCCTCCTGGATCAGAAAGTAAGCTAGTTAATCAATCTATGTATATATTAGTAGATCCATGTGGAAGTTTAAGTTATGTTCGCCCCAAAGTATTAGAAAAATGTTGTTTTCAAACTTCTAAATTCAAACACCCCTGGTTGGTGTAATTAGTTACGAGGACTAAGAGAAGGGTAAATGAAAATGTACCAAATTGTTCCATTGAGATAGGGGTTCAACACATAATGGTAGAATTGAATGTTTTACCCTTAGGATCATATGGATTTTTGATTTGGATGGACTGGTTGGAAGGACATTGATCCTTAGCAAATTGTAAAGAAAAGGCCATTAGTTATCTCATTGAGGATGGTTCTCAAAAGGAGATCCAACGAGCTCGAAAACCCACAAGGTTATGCCCCATTACTTCCTCTCAATTGAAAAACACATTAGAAATTGTTTTGTGATTTATGATGTTCAGGCTGGGTGTTCTAATTTTGAACATAATACCGCCAACTTGGGAGACATACCAATAATCTAGGAGTTTGCTCATGTGTTTCCTAAAAATATACCTGGACTTCCTCCAAAGCGAGATATTTATTTCACCATTGACTTGATTCCTAGAGTAACACCATTATACAATGCCCCTTATCGCATGAGTGAACTTGAGTTAACCGAGCTTAAAATGAAACTATAGGAATTGCTTGATAAGGAATATATATTTCCTAGTATCTCACCTTGGGGATATCCAATGTTATTTGTAGAAAAGAAAGATGACACACTGCGATTATGTATTTACTATAGGAAACTTAATAAATTAACCATTATAAATAAGTACCCCCTGCCTCAAATTGATGATCTTTTTGATCAAGTGAAGGGTGCAACATATTTCTCTAAAATCGACTTATGATTGGGGTACCACCAAATTCAGGTAAAAGAAGAATACATTTGTAAGATGAATTTTAGAACTCGATATGGACATTAAGAGTTCATACCCTTAAATTTTGGATTGACTAATTCCCCAACGACATTTATGTGTTTGATGCATGGAATTTTTCATCCTTTCTTGGACAAATTTGTTCTAATATTTATAGATGATATATTGATTTATTCTAAAAATTTATAGGAGCATAAAGAGAACTTACGTGAAATGCTACAGATATTGTTAGACCATCAGTTGTATGAAAAATTTAGTAAACGTATTTTTAAAACAAATCAGATTCAGTACTTGGGAAATGTCATTTTAGCTGAGGGAATAATAGTTGACCCTTAGAAGATTAGGACCATTACGGAGTGACCGGTGCCCAAAAATGTAGCAAATATATATATTTTATGGTTCTAGTGGAGTATTACCATCACTTTATAGAGGGATTCTCTCAAATCGCAGAACCCATCACATCCTTATGGAGGAAGGGAATAAAATTTAGGTGGACCCCTGAATGTCAGCAAAGTTTTAAGTAATTAAAACAATTATTAACTATTGCCCCATTATTGAATATTTTTTACCCTAAAAATGAGTTTGTGGTCTACATAGATGCATTTCTCACATGCATGGTGGTTTTATTAACACAAGAAGGAAAGGTGATAGCACACGAATAACGAAAGAAAGGACATAAGAAGAGATATTGTGCCTACGATTTAGAAGTAACTGTTGTGGTCCATGGGTTGAAAGTATGGAGAGACTATGTTCTACGAAAAATATTTCTGTTGACTACAGATCGTAATAGTTTGACAGGTTATTTTAAATATCCCAATTTAAATGCCCATCAAGCAGGGTGGAATGCCATCCTTAGCGAATGTGAATTTGAAATTAAGCATTTAAAAGTAAAATAAAATTGTGTAGCATGTGCATTGAGCATAATAATACATTGTATATATGAATTGTGTCATAATCAAATAGAATTTATGTTCTTAGAGTAAATTAAGGAAACTTCCTAGTAGGATATTGAATATAATTTTTTATGGCAGCAAGCTCAACAAGCTATCATCTAGAGAAAATAGTCAAACTACGATATAATTAGAGATTAGTTATTAAAATTTAAGAAAAGGATATATGCCCCCAATTAGATTTCAATTAGGCAACTGATTCTGGATGAATTTCACAAGAGTCCTTACAATGCCCATCTCGGGTATAAGAAAATATTTTCAGCCATTAAAAGATATCATTTCTAGCCTAGGATGCATAGGGATATCACATAATATTTAACCAAATGCCTTGAATGTCAGCAAGTTTAAGTTGAAAACGAACACCCTTATAGTGTAGTTCAACCAATACCTATACTAGAGTGGAATTCAAGGTTATTACATTTGGTTTTATCTTTGAGTTACCCAAATCTAAAAGACACAATGACTCAATCATGGTAATCATGGATAAACTCAACAAAGTAGCTCACTTCATTCTGGTACACTCAACTTTCAAGACAGTTCAAATAGCAGACATTTTTATGAAAGAGGAGTTCTGGTTGCATGGTATTCCTAAAGTAGTTATAGCAGACGAGGATATAAAATTCACCTCTGCAATTTGGAGAGACATATTTACAGGGGTAGGGACTCATAACCAGTTCAGCACTGCATACCATCCACGGACTGATGGGAAAACTAAATGTGTGAATTAAGTGTTGGAAGTTATGGTTCATATGTATGTTATGAAGCAACCTAATAAGTGGGAAGAGTACTTGCATTTGGTAGCATTTTCATATAACAACAAATATCATGAGTCTTTAAATATGAGCCCCTTTGAGGTGATATATGGAAGAAAGTGTAGAACACCTACAAATTGGAACAATCCTAAAAATAGATTAATGTTAGGGCCAAAAATGTTAGGGGAAATGGAACGAACCATAAAGAAATTCTTGCAAAATTTATAATCTCCCCAGGAAAATAATGTATCAAGAATTTGAAGTTAGGGACCATGTATATGTGCAAATCAAACCGAAGAAAATCAATTTGAGATGGTATAGTTGTGCAAAACTTTCCACTCATTTCTGTGGTCCTTTCAAGATATTAGAAAGAATTTGACCAGTGGCATACCCACTAGCCTTACCAAGTCATATAAAATTTCATAATGTATTTCATATCTCATTGTTGATATGCTATGTAGATGACCCTAGACATATGCTTCATTGGCAAGATATTCGAGTAATGTTTTAAATATTTAATTTGATCTTTAATATAATGATTTTCATGTATTAATTCAAGTATGGTTGTTGTAACAGGCTGAACTTGAGGGAGAGTTCCTAGTAGAACCTTAGTGCATCCTCAAACATAGGGAAATAATGCTACGGAGGTAAGCCATCACCCACATTAACATGCAATGGCAGTATTTTAGCCTCGAAGAGGACACATGGGATGATGAAAGTTTCATGCTAGAAGCTTACCCTGGCTTGTTTGAAAGGTAAAATAACATCGAGCACAATGTTTCTCTCCAAGAGGGGAACATGTAAAATCCTTGGTAATAGTAACTATCAATCTAGTTATTTATGTTTACTTTGTGAAAAACTATAAAGAATCTATGGAATAAACCATGAGAATTTTGATTAGTGAAATTAACTACAGGTTTGTTTTATAGACACATGAAAATTTTAAAAAATAAAAGAAAAATAAAACACAAATAGGTACCTTGGAACTAACATAAAGAAAACCAAGATAAAGCTTTTACCAAACATTTACAGACTCAGTTACTCTTCTCTTCCTGGAGATAAAAGAAAATCTCAAAGGGAAAGTAAGAGGTTATCCAAAACGCGATTAGAGGCATTTAGGACAAGATAACAAGAAGAACCCCTCCACAAATTTGGATGATGGTAGGCATGACATTGGCTGAGGAACTTCTTGAGATAGAGAGACAACTAGTGTAAGCCTCGAGTTCACTACATATTGTACAAGCTGAACCGAGGAGCTTTGTTACCTGAGGAATTACCCTATTGGGTCACTGATCTAAATTTCATGGTATTAAGTGCTCGAGGAGAGAAAGGATGTAATCACCTTTCTCAGGGTTAGGAGCATGGTTACATTGTGGACTTCCAAATACCTAGTTAAATAGATAAGTATTTCATTTGATTATTCATTGTGTGTTTGCAGAAGAGACTGTATGTGTGATTAAAACAATAACTAGAATATTTTTGTATACAGAAAATACAAGCATATGAATTAGAGAGTGTATGCCATTTTTGTTTTAATTCATTTATAAAATAAAAAGTTGTATTGTATATATGCATTGAGGAAAGATGATTGGTAGCTAAAAAAAATTGTTGCAAATTAAATTGTTGAGGAATAGTCAGCGAGTTCGTAGGAATTAGGTTGAGTCTGATAGCCGAGTTGGGAACTTACTGTTGGATAGTCTAGAACCTTTCAAATTAAAGTAAATAGACAGGGATAAATATCTTAGGGTAGGGGCGTTTTCCAAGTATAACCAGAACCCCATTATACTGGGTAATCATAGCTTTCTTCTAATAAGAAATTACAGATAAACATAAACCAATATTGGTTCCCAGAATCTCAATATAAAAGTAATGAATATAATATTTTATATGCAACAGAGGAAAATATTCATAAACACAATGTCAAATTAACAACAAAATGGTAGAAGAAGAGAGAGCAATTTTTCAACAAACCCTTGAGAATGCAAATAAGATGTAATACTATTTATATGACACAAATTGAACTGTAATCTTCATACAAGATATAATAGAAATTAACACCAAGATGAATCGGATCCATTTCATATAATATAGTTCCAATGCTTTAGAGTTAAACTCGGCCACCAAGGAGGAAATTTTGAGAATCCGTATCTAGAAAGTAAATTCTTAAGTTAAGACCAGTAATTTTCCAATCTAAAATAGGTAACCAATACCCATATACACAACTATGATTTCATGCAATTCTCAAAAATAAAGAAAAATAGTGTCATGAATGTCTTATGGCTGATTTAATGCCAAATTCACCTAATGACTTGATTCTCAAGAAATCATATTAAAAACAAGAACCAGAACATGAGTTTGTAGATAAATCCCGCATGAAGCGAAAAGAACTGAGAAAAGAAAAACATGGTAAGAAACGGATAAACCAAGGTGAGACTTGTTATTTGAGCTAGACTAAACTAACGAAATGGAAGCCATAGAATGGGGAAAATTTTGAACCAAACCTGCACCCAAAGCAACATTGATTAGTACTAAGTTTTAAACAACTTCTAGGAAAAAGAAAACCCTTAAAAATTTGACATTATCCATAGAATAATTGCTAAGGGAAGACACATTTCATTAGGATCCGTAAGCGCTCTGTAATAAAAATAAAACCTCAGATTATAAGACTATGTCAATAAATATTACAAAGTGTCAAGGAATAAATGTAGAGATTGGTAGGAATGTTGACCACATGGACTAAAGAATGAGCAATCCAACCCTATTTTCCAAAGGAAACTTTGGTGTTGTGAACACCTATGGTGCATAGAGGAAATTCACCCTTGAAGTTAAAATTGTTAAATAATTGTAGTTAACTAGAAATGGATCACTTATAATTTGTAAACAGAGGTAGATTTACCAAGGAAGAAGTTGATTTTGTGGACTGAAAAGGAAAACTCAAAGCTGCCATGGCAAAGCACCACATCAAAAACCCTATTGGGAGACGATTGAATGAGAGTCCTGGAATGCATTGGATTAAGTTGGTTACCAAAACAACCCAATCTTTCTCCACCATTAGATGAACTCACCATTGAATGAACCAATAGCTAGAATCCAAGTCTTCGACGAATGAGATAACACCATGCATGTTGTACCATTAACATTTTGATCTACGAAGAGCCACTTATTGGATGAAGAAACAATACATGTACAACGAATCGAGGTTTCACATTTTACCACTATACCTTGTTATTACAGTTCATTTAATATATGCCACCAATCCTCAATGGAAATGTGACGCTTGTGGTGATTAATTCGTATACTTTAAATGACTAGACTAGCATGCCTTTGTATTAACTTTGCAATTATAATATGTTATTTCCACATAGAGGGGTGACATGTTATGGCATAGAATTACGAATACATGTATGCATTTGGTAGTTACGAAAATGCCTTGGTTACCTATATATATATATATATAATTTTTCACTCTTGGTATAAAAAAAAAGTATTACTATGGTGATGTTCTTTAAGTTGACACTTGTGACAATCAACTCCAAGTAGAAATAGTGAATCACTTCTCCAAGTAGAAATCATGAGGGATAATATATGGGAAAATTCGAATAAGAGGTTTTGACCCACTTAATGAGTTAATTTTAATGTTATGAAAAGGTTGAATGTTGGAAAAGAATTTAACTTATTATCAAGTTATATTTTTAATAAAATTTTAGCCTTACAAAAAGGCCATGTTAGATGGGTATGGTTTTGACTTTGTCCACAAATTCATTTGGAATAAAATTTGTTCAAAATATAATTTTTAAGTATATATATAAAGGACATGCTCGATGGTTAGGCTCTTGACCTAGTCCACAGACTGCTTTGGAAGGTAATTTGAATGCAATAACAAATGAGAATATGGAGTGGCCATTGCGACTAGAGGCACTCTAGAACCTAGTATGGGGGTAGATCACCTAGTCCACTCATCACCTTGGAAGATAATTTGAATGTAATAACAAATGTGTATATGAAGTGGCTATTGCGAATAGAGGCACTCTAGAACCTAGTATGGGGTTAGATCTCATTTAACAAGTAGAACAAGTAGTGTTTGACATTTAACATTTAACATTTAACATTTTTAATCTAATTTCCACCCTATTTTGAAAATAAATCTAATTATTATTTTGTATAACCACATTGTAAATTTAAAATATAAAGAGGTTTAACAAACACACAACGCAGATGTATGGCAAACCTATTTTTATATTTACTATAGAGCTATGGTAAATAAATAAAACCTCTTTTTATATTTACTCCATAAACTCAAAAAAGAGATTTTATTTAGCTGAAGTGTGTGGATCAAATACCATTTTAATACCATGGGCCAAATACCATATTTATAAAAGAGACATTATAAATAAATAAATAAATAATAGGTTTAAAGGTGTATGGTAAATAAAATAAAAAATATATCAAATAGGATTAGATATCCACATCTAATTATATACCAGGCCTATGGGCCGAATACCATGGTAAATAAAAGAGGTACGGTAAATAAATATCAATATAAATAAATAAGAGGTATGGTAAATAAATAAAACCTCCTTTTATATTTACTCCATAATACTCTCTATATTTAAAAACACTCAAAAAACAGGTTAGAGCATTCAATTAAAGGTGACTCTGAGGTGGATCTTCGGTTATGTGTGACAATTAATCCGTTAAAGGTGACTCATGATTGGTTAAAGGTGAATGTCATGTTGTCGCGGGAACTATACGCTAACACAGATGAGTCACCTAGAAGAGGTGCATCACGCAACCTGAGTTGGGCGCCTGGTGATGAGTCTCGGTATCAGAGCAAGAATGTTGCAACTCCCAAGGCTACAGACTTTTAATTATCAACCCAGTGTTCATAAAAGCTTAAGAGGTGTTGAAAATACTTATGCAACATAAAATTTTTCCTACCTTTGTCGTCATGATGTAATGTAGTGCATGTACTGAAATCAAACCCTAAACTAACTGTAAAAAATGAATTGAAGTGGAAACCCTAACCTATTGCAAGAAATAAAGTACAAGGAAAGAAACATATTCTAAATGTATAAATATCATGAACTACATGTAAAAGAAATGTAACTTAACCCTATTTATCATATATGATGATTTAAACTAACTGAGCATGGAATCTAATCTAGAGAGTGCTAACTACTGTGTGCATGAATAAATATAAAATAAAATTTTCTTTTCATCTTTTTGCTCGAAAAATGTAAATGCCAATCTTGCTTGGTTCTTTGGTAGGGGATACAGGTGTGGAGGAAAGGATTACAATGTTTCAGATGGATTGGAGGGAAGGTAGTGGACTAATCCTGGATTCTAGTGATGATTTTTCTCAATTTGGGCTCAAAACAGGCCACTATAAGTTTTCCTACAGGATGTCTATGAGATCCCATGTTTTATTACAAAATGCAGGGAAAAATATTGGTAAGTGGTCTAGAAGGTGGAATGGAACTTGGAAAAGGTGGATAATGGAATAATAAATCATGGAGGTGGCAGACACTACCCATAATTCAAGCAAGGGCTTCAAGATGGGTAGATTTGCTCAATGGAAATGACAATTTTTGCTTTGGCGACATGGATAGATGAGGCTTAGATGAGGTGAATGAGATGAGGTCTCCCTACAATGTAGCATTTGCTGCAAAAACACACATTATTGTCTACATCTATCCCCAAATTCATCTATACATGCGAAATATTTATTAAATAATGGAAAATAATTAGTCTAAAACTCAGAAATTCGAGAACTAGCGAGCTAGTAAATCTATCAAATGCCTATCCTAATCAAGTTCAAATGAAATGGGGTGAATTTTTTTATTAACAAGAATGTTTTTCTGATATGATGTATGTTGAATCAACTTGATTGAAGCTTGTTAGAATGCTCCAAAAAATAGCAGAAAACTACTAGTCCAAAATCTAGAAATTTGAGAACTAGTGAGCTAGTAAATCTATTAAATTCCTAACCTAATCATGTGCAAATGCAATGGGGTAAATTTTGTTATTAAATAGAATGTATTTTTGATATAATGCAAATTGAACCAACTTGACTGAAGCTCGTTAATAGGCTCTAAAAAATAGCATAAGGTTATTGTTCTTTGTCACAAAGGAGTTCTAGAAATCTAGATTTTGGAATAAGAAAGCTAATCCAAGTAGTTCAATGATCACTATTACCTTCCAAAGCTTTTCCCAGGATTAAATGATTCTTTTGATCCTGAAAAAGAACTTACCTCAACCATTTAACCCAATCTTACAACAAGAAATCATTAATATTAAATTCATAAATATAAATAAATAAAAGCAAGAGATGCATGTGAATAAGAAGTGACAAGAAGAAAAGAAAACGATACAAAAGAGCTACGAGGCTCTTGGGATGCCAAGCCCAAGGAAGATCAAAGACCTATGAAATAGAACAAGATTTAGAAGCTGAACATGACATCAATTTTCATTATTTTCAGCAATACAATTACATCCTTGCAAGAAAATATAATGGAGCTACAAAAATACGAGTTCTCTCCACAAGAAGACTAATGAAAATCTATTTCTAGGAATATGTATCAAATGGGAGGGAACTCATTCCTAGATTTTCTCAATCATTGGAGTTCCACAATCTATGCCATAATTCCATAAATATCTTTTTTAGTTATTATTTAATGTTTATCCTCTTGTAGTAGGGAGCAAGTCCCTAAATTATCTCCTCCTCCAAATCTTCATAATCTACCCAATATTCTCATAATATCACACAAAAATTCATAATTTTAGGCACAAATATCCAATTATTTATAAAATTTCTTAATGAATATATTAAAGTTAAAAATACAATATCTAATGCAAAAAAGAGGTTTAATGTGCTGAAGGATCGTCATAGGCCTTAATTTATGTTTAATTTAGAGGCATGGGCCTTAGTTTATGTCTAATTTAGAGGCCCATCATATACCCCTGCTGAAAGTTTTGCTGATCCTCTAAGAAACCTAGTGACCTCATTATGCCTCATCCATGGTCATGGTGGCCTCTCTCTTGTGCATTATGAACCTTGGTTGTAAGTTCTGCAAGGACAAGCCCAAAAACATATTTGTGCAAAGAAAAATTGTTGTTCCTTGAGACCATTAGCTTGGCTTCTTCTTTTCTTTTATGGCCTAGACGATTGCCTAAAGGCCTTGGAGTTTTCTATTTTGATTAGGTCTCTCTTAGAAACTGCCTTCCCTTTGGATTTTAGCACAATTTTTTCGTTTCTTCCTTCTTGTAGCAACACTCTTGCTTCCTATAGCAATCATTGCTTCTTCCTTCAGAGTCTTCAAACTGTATGGGAGTGATGAAAAATGATGTAGGTTTGTGAAAATGGAGAGGATGCTGTGATTTCTTTTCAAAAAATGTTCAGGGTAAGAGAAAGTGTAAGGTTTGTTTTTAAAATTATTGAATGGGATGAATGAATGATGGATAGATAATGAATATGAAATGGAAGGAGCGCTCAGAGTGTTGTGGTGATATGGCATTTGCAAAAATTTCTTCCTTTAACTGCAGTCCTCGTGCCTTGAAATCATCACCCTTCATAATTTGACTTTTCAACATTGCATGGGTGAAGGAGTGAGTTGCAATTCCCTAGTTGAAGGTAGCTAAGACTGCTAACCCATCCTCAGCTTATAAAATCTCATTTCTTATGCATTGACTAAAGATTTCTTACTGTAATATGCTCAATAGAAGAGGTCAAGAATATTGCATACTTGTACTTACTCGATGGTTGCTGGAGAGACATGCATGCATGCTGTTGAATTGATGTTGATGTGCATCTGTTGGGGGACCTATATCAGCCTTCCCCAAATAATACTTGACATTTTTACCCATTTCTCCATCATATTTCCTCTTGTATCTTCTTCTTGGTCTTCTTGTAGAGATCTTGTAGTAGTTTCTAACTTCCTATAGAGATCATGTAGTAATTTAGGAGAGCTTCTAGTAGCAGAGTTGTTTTTTCCTTATCTCCCAAATGCTAGAATGGATTGACCTAAAACTTTCTGAGCATTTGGCTCATGAATGCATGAATCTTGACAAAAACAAAAAATGGATGAAGGTGATGGAGGTCGAATTATTGGAAATCATGCACTAGAATTTGCTGGAATTTCCTGGGCATGTTACCATCATCCATATGGATCTCCCCAGGAAAAGGATTTTTAAATGGATGCACGAATATTGGGAAAATTAAAAAATGCTTGTAGGTGATGGAGGCTAATTTCATGGAAACTGTGTACTAGAATTTTCTGAAATTCCTTGAGCATTTTAGCAACATCCATATTCATATCCGCATGAAAAAACTTGGTAAATGGCTACATGGTTTTGATGTTATGGAAAAAATAAATTTATGCTCTATGTATTTTTCTTTACTGTAGTAAAACAGAGCATTCCTGTAGTTTTTTGGACAGTAAGCAAATTGAATGGGAAAAGCTTGAGAATGATGGGTGGATGGTGGAAATAGATGAGAGTGATGAATTAGCATGGCCTTGGCCTTGTTGGAGCATTTGAGAAAAGGAGGAGAAAGTCAAACTTTGACTTATTTTGACTAGGCTTTACCAATTCTTTTCTTTTGTTGGTGCCAACTTGTTTCACTTGTTTTGGTTGTAGATGTTGGAGAGTGAATGAATTCATTAGAGAGACACATGGAGAAAATATTTATTATTTATTATTTTCTTTTTCTTTTTTTTCTAGGCCTACTATCTACCTCAAGGAGGTTTTCAACTAGTAGGTTTGCCTAGGTGCCTGAAAGCAGGTTTTTACCTAGGATCTTTTCTTTTGATATTTTTTTCCTTTAGCCAACCCACTGACCACCTCATAGAGGTTTTCGATCAATGAGCCAATCTGAGCTTCCTCAAAGGAGGCTTTAACTCAAGAATTTTATTTTTCTTTCTTATTTTTCATGGTTTTTTTTCTACCCTACCCTACTTGAAAAACATAATCACTTTCTAGTATAGCAATACTTCCAATGGAGCCATGTACACATCAAGATGACATACGAGATGATGTGTAGTCTTGCAATATATGATTTGACATGTACCTGGGTTTCAGAGAACAAATGATTTGATTTTGAAAGGACCAAGTAAAATTGAAGAAGAGAGTGATCATCCATATTGTTGATTTTCTAGAACCAAACCTCAATATAACTTTGATGTCGTTGGTTTTATTTCTTATCTGGCTCATTCTTCATGTCTTCTTCTACCATGACCCTCAAATCTTCCTCTTTTTCTTGATTATTCTCTTGAATACATGGAGGAGTTTATGGTAACAATGAGGGATCTCTCTCGATCTCTGATTTTGATATATGATCTTCGTCGAGTGCAGCCCATGATTTTGTCATCTTCTCATTTGAATCTTCTTCTTCTAGATGAGGTCCTCAAATGATATCAAGATAATCTCTTTTTTGCAATACTCTTCCTGAGCTATGGTGAATACCATTGATATAAAGAGGAGATGTTTGGAAGTGTTGTACCTCATCATTGTAAGTGGGTTGAGCTACTTCAATGTGTGTGTTTGGAAATGGTGGTACAAGTAGTTGAGTGGGAGTGGATATTTGAGATGGATGTGGTTGGGATTTTGGTTGTGGTGGAGGTGAATGGTAGGGATAACATGGTGTTGGGTATGGAGGATATTGATGAAAATATTGAGGATATTGTGGATGGCTCCCATAAGTTCCTTTCCAAGCTTATTGCCAAGATTGGTTTTGGGGTTGATATGGCCAATGTTTCCAAGGAAAGGGTGTGTTCTAATTAATTTGAGATGGATATGCATAAGATTGAAATTGTGAAGTAGGTTCTTGCATCATACTAGGTTGAATAGGTTGTCATGGTCCTCTTGGAGCTACATAACATAGCTGCATTAGCAATTGACTTGCTCCATTGTCCTCTTGGTAAACTTCCTTCAACCTTGGTAATGATGGACAATATTTAACATTACGTGATTTTGTATTGAAAAACAAATATCAACATCTTTTTCATCTTGCATTCTTAATATTTCTCCTTTTTCACCTAGATTGCTAATAATTTATGTTTTAAAGTTATAAAGAAAATTTCCAAGTTTAGCTTGACTTATGGATCTTGATGTTGAGTTACTTACTCTTGCCCTTCCTATTGATATTTGTTTGGATGTTTCACAAATTTCTTAAAATCAGAGTTTGTATCCATCACCTCCACTCATGAGATCAAGGAGATCAATCCACTCATCCCTAATTATTCTAAGTAGGAGGGTTTTTAGTGTGTCAGATTCTAAATGATGTAGTTTTACCCTCTTAATATTATACATGAATATCTCTATTAGATACTCTAGAATCTCATATTCCCTTTCATCCATTCTAAATATTTCTTCTTTAATATCATGAAATATCATTCCATGATCTTATTGAATGAGTCCCTAAACTCATGAACCACTTAAGAGATCTATCCTTCAATGTTGTTGGGAACAATCTCAATTTTTGATTTTTTAATAAGTAACCATAAGATCTACAAATAATTTCAAACTCAAAGATAAAGGTTTCTAGATCCTCTGACCTTAGACCATGAAATTTTGGAAGAAAAAATGGAGGAATGTTCTTCATGTGCACACTACCATTATTATCTTGAACGGGAAATCTGAGAGGATATTCCTCATTGTCATCATCTCCATTCATTTATTCTACATTCTTTGCCATATCTTCTTCTTATTTTACCTACAAAAGTGAATGGTGATGTAGCTCTTACTGCACCACGTGATGAAATGCGGGGGGGGTGTGTTGGTTTTGGAGATTTTTGTTTTTGTTTTTATGATTGAATGAAAACACTTATGCAATGAACTTTTCTATTTTTGAAATGAAATATGCCTAATGCAAATTTTTTGGTTTTGCAAAAAGTTAAAAGAAATAAATCAACTAGGGAAGCAATAATGCATACCCTGAAACCTCCCTGGAAATGGCGCCAAAAAGTGATGAGCCTCGGTATTGCGGCAAGAATGCTACAACTCCCAAGGCTACCAAATTTTAATTATAAACCCATGGTTCATACAAACATAAGAGGTATCAACACTCTATGTGTGGCATAAAGAAATTCTCGCAAAATTTATAAGCTCCGCAACAAAATAACATATCAAGAATTTGAAGTTGGGGACCATATACATGTGCGAATCAAACCCAAGAAAATCACTTTGAGGTGGTCTAGTTATGCAAAATGTGCCACTCATTTTTGTGGTCCTTTCAACATATTAGAAATAATTTGACCAGTGGCATACCATGTAGCCTTACCAATTCATACAAAAGTTCATAATGTATTTCATTTCTCATTGTTGAAATGCTATGTAGATGACCCTAGACATGTGATTCATTGGCAGGATATTCAAGTAATGTTTTAAATATTTAATTTGATTTTAATATGATGATTTTCATGGATTAATTCAAGTATGGTTGTCGTAACAAGTTGAACTGGATGGAGGGTTCCTGGTAGAACCTCAATGCATCCTAAAACATAGGGAAATAATGCTACGGAGGTAAGCCATCACCCAGGTTAACATGCAATGGCAGTATTTTAGCCCCAAAGAGGACACATGGGACGATGAAAGTTTCACGCTAGAAGCTTACCCTGGCTTATTTGAAAGGAAAAATAACATCGAGGACAATGTTTCTCTCCAGGAGTGGAAGATGTAACACCCTTGGTGTTAGTAACTATCTATTTGGTTATTTACGTTTACTTTGTGAAAAACTATAAAGAATCTATGGAATAAACAATGAGAATTTTGATTAGTGAAATTGACTATAGGTTTATTTTATAGATGCATGAAAATGTAAAAAAATAAAAGAAAAATAAAACACGAATAGGTACCTTGGAACTCACTCAAGAAAACCAAGACAAAAATTTTACCAGACATGACTCAGTTATTCTTCTCTTATTAGAGATAAAATAAAGTCTCAAAGGGAAAGGAAGAGGTTAGCGAAAAGGAGGTTGGAGGCATTTAGCAGAAGATAACAAGCAGAAACCCTCCACAAAGTTGGATGAGGGTAGGTAGGACGTTGGCTGAGGAACTTCTTGAGCTAGATATACAACTAGTGGAAGCCTCGAGCTCACTGAATATTGTTCCATAATGAACCAAGGAGGTTTGTTGTCTGAGGAATTGCCCTGTTGGGTGACTGAACTAAATTTCCTGGTATTAAGTGCTCAAGGAGAGAAATGACATAATAACCTTTATCAAGGTCGGGAGATTGGTTACCCTGTCGATTTCTAGATACCCACTTAAATAGATAAGTATTTCTTTTTATTATTCATTGTGTGTTTCTTGAAGAGATTGCATGTGTGATTAAGACAATAACTAGAATATTTTTGTTTTCAACACTAAATAAAATATGTTAACAATATATCTTTTAGTTTTCTTATTATAGAAACTACAGGCATATTACTTAGAAAGCGTATGACCATGTTTGTTTTAATTCATTTATAAAATAAACAATTGTATCATATATGAGCATTAAGGAAAAATGATTGGTAGTTAAAAAAAATTGTTGCGACTTAAATTGTTGAGGCACAGTTGAAGAGTTCGTAGGAATCAGATTGAGTTTGATAGCTGAGTTGGGAACTTACCACTGGATAGTCTAGAACCTTTAAAATTAATGTAAATAGACACAGATAAATACCCTAGGGTATGGGAGTTTTCCAAGTATACCCAGAACCCCATTATACTGGGTAATCATAGCTTTCTCCTAATAACAAGTTAAAGATAAACATAAACCGATATTGGCCCCCAAAATTTCAATATCAAAGTAATGAATATAATATTTTGTATGAAACAGAGGAAATGATTCCTAAAGACAACGTCGAATTAACAACAAAATGGTAGAAGAGGAAAGAACAATTTTTCAACAAACCCTTGTGAATGCAAATAAAATGTACTAATATTTAGATGACACAAATTGAACTATAATCTTTATACAAGATCTAATAGAAATTTACACCAAGATGAATCGGCTCCATTTCATATAAAATAGTTACAACACTTCAAAGTTAAACTGGGTTGCCAAGGAGGAAACTTTGAGAATTCATATCAAAAAAGTAAATTCTTAAGTTAAGACCAGTAACTTTCCAATCTAAAATAGGTAACAAATACCCATATACACAACTATGGTTTCATGAAATTCTAAAAGATAAAGAAAAATAGTGTCATGAACGTCCAATGGATGATTTAATGCCAAATTCACCTAATGACTTGATTCTCAAGAAATCATATTAAAAGCCAGAAGCGAAAAGAACCAAAAAAAGAAAAACATGCTAATAAATGCATAAAACCAGGTGAGACTTGTTATTTAAGTCAGACGAAAGTAACGGAATGGAACATATAGAATGGTGAAAATTTTGAACCAAAGTTGTACCCAAAGCAGCGAAGATTAGTACTAAGTTTCAGACAACTTCTAGGGAAAGGAAAACCCTTAATTTAAGATTATCCATAGAATAATTGTGAAGGAAAGCCACAATTAATTAGAATCTGTAATTCCTCTGTAATAAACATAAAACCCCAAATTATAAGCCTATGTATATAACTATTACGAAGTTTCAAGGAATAGATGTAAAGATTTGTAGGAATGTTGACCAAATGGACTAAAGAATGAATAATCCAACCCTATTTTCCAAAGGAAACTTTGGTGTTGTGAACATCTCTGGTGCATAGAGGAAATTTACCCCTGAAGTTAAAATTGTTAAAGAATTACATTTAGCTAGAAATGGATCACTTATAATTTGGAAACAGAGGTATATTTACCACTGACGAAGCTGATTTTGCGGACTAGAAAAGAAAACTGGAAGTTTCCATGGAAAAGCACCACCTCTAAAACCTTATTCGCAGACAAGTGAATGAGGGTCCGGGTGCGCAATGGGGTAAGTTGGTTACCAAGACAACCCAATATTGCTCCACCATTAAATGAGCTTGCCAATGAATGAAGTAATAGCTAAAATCCAAGTGTTCGACAAATGACATAAGACATTGCATGTTGTACCATTAGCATTGTGATCTATGAGGAGCCACTTATTGGACAAAGAATCAATACGACCTGTACAATGCATGAGGGTTTTACATTTAACCCGTGTACCTTGTTATTACAATTCATTTAATATATGCCATCAATTCGTAGAATTTAAATGACTAGACTAGCATGCATTTGTATTAACTTTGCAATTATAATATGTTATTTCCACATAGAGGGTTGACATGTTATTGCATAAAATTATGAATAAATGTATGTTTTAGTATTTTGCAAATGCTCTTTGTTATAAAATATAATATATATATAATTTTTTGTTCTTGGTATAAAAATAAGTATTACTATGGTGATGTTATTTAAGTTTACACTTATGAAAATCAACTCCAAGTTTGATAGTGAATCACTTGTGGAAGCAGAAATCATGAGGGATAATATATGGCAAAATTTGAGTAAGAGGTTTTGACCCACTTAATGAGTTAATTTTAGTGTTATGAAAATATTGAATGTCGCAAAAGAATTTAACTTATTATTAATTTATATTTTTAATACAACTTGAGCCTTACAAAAAGGCCATGTTAGATGGGTATGGTTTTAACTTGGTCTAAAAATTTTGGAATATATTTTTTTTTTAAATGTAATTTTTAAGTATATCTATAAAAGACATGCTCAATGGTTAGGCTCTTGACCTAATCCACACATTGCTTTGGAATATAATTTGAATGTAATAACAAATGATAATATGAAGTGGCCATTGTTACTAGAGGCACTCTAGAACCTAGTATGGGTGTAGATCTCATGTAAACATGCAGATGTAAATGTAAACATGTAACATGTAGCCTTTAAGATTTAACATTTTTAATCTAATTTCTGCCTAATTTTAAAAATAAATCTCATTATTATATCGTATAAAGACATTATAAATTTAAAATATAAAGAGGTTTCCGAACACTAAAAAAGAGGTATGGTAAAACTAATTTTATATTTATTGTAGAGGTATGGTAAATAAATAAAAATAAAAATAAACTAGAGGTATGGTAAATAAATAAAGCCTCTTTTTATATTTACTCCATAAACCTCTTTATATTTACTAAAACTCAAAAAAAAAGTTTTATTTAGGTGAAGCCTCTAGGCCAGATACCATTTTAATACCATGGGATAAATACCATGGACCACA
>APFE030929148.1:70726-118591 GCA_000404065.3 Pinus taeda | reverse complement strand
GTGTGTGTGTGTGTGTGTGTGTGATATATATTAACACTAGATATATATGGGACATAAGAAAAAATACATAAACTGATAGAGATGGACAGATTGCACGTGTCAAGGCCTTGAGTGGGCGAGCGCCTAAGAGATTCGAAAAACTAACGAGCATAGTTAAAGGCATGTGGGCGCGCTAGAGATGTGTCAAGGATGCACGTGTTCGGTTAAAGGCCACTCTGAGGTGGATATTTGTTTTTGTGTGAAAAATCATCTGTTAAAGGTGACTCACCATTGGTTAAAGGTGATGGGAATGTTGTACCAGGAAATGTGGGCTATCACAGATGAGTCACCTAGGAGAGGTGAGTCACACGACTTGAGTTGGGCACCTGGTCATGAGCCTCAGTATTCGAGCAAGAATGTTGCAACTCCCAAGACTATCGACTTTTAATTATCAACCCGGGGTTTGTAAAAAATTAAGAGGTATCGACAATACAAGTGTAGCATAAAATGTGTCCTACCTTTGCTGTCATGATGTAATGGAGTGCATGTGTTGAAATCAAACCCTAAACTAATTGCAAAAAATGAACTGAAATGGAAACCCTAACCTATTACAAGAAATAAATTATAAGGAAAGAAACATATTCTAATTGTATAAAGATGATGAAATATATGTAAAGGAAACCTAAATTAACCCTATTTATCATATGTGATGATTTAAAGTAACTGAGCAAGGAATCTGATCTATAGAGTGCTAACTACTGTGTGCATGAATAAATATAAAATAGCTTTTTACTTTTAATCTTTTCGCTTGAAAAATGTAAATGCTAATCTTGCTTGGTTCTTTGGCAGGGGAAAAAGGTGTGGAGGAAAAGAACTAGAATGGTTCAAATGGATTGTAGGGCAAGTAGGGGCCTAATCCTGGCTTCTAATGATGATTTTCCTCAATTCAGGCTCAAAACAGGCTACTAAATGTTTTCCTACAAGATGTCTACAGGATCCCCTGTGTCATTACAAAAAGCAAGCCAAAAGCTTAGGAATTGCTCTAGAAGGTGGAATGGAGCTTGGAAATGGTGAATAATGGAATAATAAAGCATGGAGGTGGTGGAAACTACCCAAAACTCAAGCAAGGGCTTCAAGATGGGCAGATTTTCTCTATAGAAATGACAATTTTTGCTTTGGAAACATGGATGGATGAGGCTTGGATGAGTTGAAAAATATGAGGTCTCTTTGTAATGTAAAATATCCTGCAAAAACACACATTATTGACTGCATCTATCCACAAATTCATCTATACATGGTAAATATTTATTAAATAATGGAAAATTACTAGTCTAAAAATTAGAAATTCAATAACTAGTGAGCTAGTAAATCTATCAAATGTCTATCCTAATGATGTGCAAATGAAATGGGGAAAAAAATTATTAACTATAATTTTATTATGATATTATGCAAGTGGAATCAACTTTACTAATGATCATTAGCATTCTATAAAAAAATAGCAAAAAATTACTAGTCTAAAATCTAGAAAATTGAGAACTAGTGATCTAGTAAATCTATGAAATATCTAACCTAATCATGTGAAAATGCAATGGGGTAATTTTTTTTTATTAAATAGAATGTATTTTTCAATCTAATTCATGTGGAACCAAATTAATTTAAGCTCGTTAGTATTCTCTAAAAAATAACATAAATGTATTGTTCTTTGTCACAAAGGAGTTCCAGAAATCTAGATTTGGGAATAAGAAAGCTAATCCAAGTAGCGCAATGATCACTATGACCTTCCAAATATTTTCAAAGGATAAATTATGCTTTTGATCCTACAAAATAAATTACATAAACCATTTAACCCAATCCTACAACAAGAAATCATTAATACTAAATCCGTAAATAGAAAGAACTAAAAATAAGAGATGCATGTGAATAAGAAGTGACAAGAAGAAACGAAAATGATACAAAAGAGCTATTAGGCTCCTGGGATGGAAAGACCAAGGAAACTTAGATATATATGGAGGAGAAAAATATTTAGAAGTTGAACATGACATCAATCTTCATTATTTTCATCAATACACTTACATGCATCCAAGAAAATACAATGGAGCTGCAAAAGTACGAGTTCTCTCCGCAAGAAGAGTAATGAAAATCTATCCCTAGAGGAAAATTCGACTTGGTACTTATCAAAATGATTAGGAATAATTCCCCATGAAAGGTGGAATCTTTCCCAACCAAAATCCTTTGATTAGTGGATCTGGTTCCCAATACAAGGAATCTGCATTAAATGGAAGGGAACTCATTCCTAGATTTTCTCAATCATTTGAGTTCCAAAACCCGTGCCATAATTCCATAATATGTTGTTGATTTATTATTTAATATTGATCCTCTTGTAGTGGGGAGAAAGTCCCTAAATTATCTCCTCCTCTCAATCTTCATAAGCTACCCAATATTCTCATAATAATCCAAAAAAATAAATAATATTAGGCACAAATATCCAATTATTCATAAACTTTCATAATGATTATATTAAAGTTAAAAATACATTATCTAATCCAGAAAAAGAGGTTTAATGTGCCGAAGGATGGCCATAGGCCTTAATTTATATTTAATTTAGAGACATGGCCTTAATTTATGTCTAATCTAGAGGCCCATCATACACCTTTGCTGAAATTGTTGCTCATCCTCTAAGAAACTTAGTGACCTCATTGTGCCTCATTCATGGCCGTGGTGGCCTCTCTATTGTGAATTATGAATCTTAGATGTAAGTTTCACAAGGACAAGCCCAAAAACATATTTGTTCAAAGAAAAACCATTTTTCCTTGAGACCATTAGCTTGGCTTCTTCTTTTCTTTTGTGGCCTACATGATTGCCTAAAGGCCTTGGAGTTTTCTATTTTGATTAGGTCTCTCTTAGGAAATGCCTTTTTTTTTTGCTTTTAGCACAATTTGTTCCTTTATTCCTTCTTGTAGCAATATTCTTTCTTCCTGTAGCAATCATTCCTTCTTCCTTCACAGTCTTCAAACTGTATGGGAGTGATGATAAATGATTTAGGTTTGTGAAAATGGAGAGGATGCTCTGTTTGTTTTTCAAGAAATGTTCAGAGTGAGATAGAGTGTAGGGTTTGTTTTTGAAATTATGAAATGGGATGGATGAATTATGTATATATAGTGAATATGAAGTGGATGGAGGGCTTGGAATGTTGTGGTGACATGACCTTTGCAAAAATTTCGTCCCTTAACTACAGTCCTCATTCCTTGAAATCATCACCCTTCATAATTTGACCTTTCAGCATTGCATGACTGAAGGAGTGAGCTACAACTAACTAGTTGAAGGAAATTAAGACTACTAATCCATCCTTAGAATATAAAATCTCATCTCTTATGCATTGACAACAATTTTTTAACTATAATATGCTCAAGAAAAGAGTTCAAGAATATTGCATACTTGTACCTACCTTATGGTTGTTGGAGAGACATGCATACTGCTGCTGAGTTGATGTTGATGTGCATGTGTTGGGGTACCTATATCAACCTTCCCTAAATAATATCTGACATTTTTACCCATTTCTCCCTCATATTGCCTCTTGTAGCTTCTTCTCGGACTTCCAATAGAGATCTTGTAGTAGTTTCGAACTTCTTGTAGAGACCTTGTAGTAATTAAGGAGAGCCTCTAGTAATAGAATTGCTTTGTCCATATCTCCCAAATGTTAGAATGGATTGTCCTAAAAATTTCTTATCATCTTTCCATCATCATTATGCACCTCCCCATAAAAAACATTTGGCTAATGGATGCACGAATCTTGACAAAAACTAAAAATGGATGATGTTGATGGAGGCCGAATTCTTGGAAATAGTGCACTAGAATCTGTTCAAATTTCTTGTGCATGTTACCAGCATCCTTATGGATCTCCCCATGAAACAAATTTTTACATGGATGCACGGATACTGAGAAAAATAAAAAATAATTGTAGGTGATGGAGGCTCATTTCTTGGAATCTATGTACTAGAATTTTTTGAAATTGCTTGGGAATGTTACCATCATCCATACTCATCTCCCCATGAAACATCTTGGTAAGTAGATGCATGGTTTCAAGTTATGGAAAAAATAAATTTATGCTCTATGTATTTTTGTTTCCTGTAGTAAAACAGAGCATTCTTTTAGCTTTTTGGATAGTAAGCAAATTGAATGGGAAAACCTTGATAATGATGGGTGGATCGTGGAAATAGATGAGGGTAATGGATTGGCATGGCTTTGGCCTTGTTGGAGTATTTGAGCAAAGGAAGAGAAAGTCAAAATTTGACTTCTTTCGACTAGGCTTGACCAATTTTTTTCTTTTGTTGGTGCCAACTTGTTTTTCTTGTAGATGTTGCAGAGTACATGCATTCATCAGAGTGACACATGGAGCAAAGATTTTATATTTATTATTTTGTTTTTCTTTTTTCTACACCTAATAGCTGCCTCAAGGAGGTTTTCAACTAGTAGGTCTCCCTAGGCGCCTCAAAGGGGGTTTCCATTATGATCTTTTTGTTTTTATCCTTTTTCCTTTTTTCTCAACCCATTGACCACCTCATGGTGATTTTTAATCAATGAGCCAATCTAATGCACCTCAAAGTAGATTTTCACTTGAGATTTTTATTTTTTTCTCTTATTTTTCATGTTTTTTTTCTACCCTACCCTACTTGAAAAACAAAATCACTTTCAAGTATAATAATACTTCCAATGGAGCTATGTGCACATCATGATGATAGAAAAGTTGATGTGTAGGCTTGCAATTAATGATTTGAATGTACCTGGATTTCAGAGACCAAATGATTTGACTTTGAAAGGATCAAGTATAGTTGAAGAAGAAAGTGATGCTCCATATTGTTGATTTTCTGGAACGAAGCCTCAATATAACTTTGATGCCCTTGGTTTTATTGCTTATCTACATCATTATTCATGTATTTTTCTACCATGACCTTCAAATCTTCCTCTTTTTGTTGATTGTTCTCTTGAATAAATGGATGATTTGATACTAACCATGAGGGATCTCTCTTGATCTCTAATTTTGATGTCTGATCTTCATCAAGCGCAACCCATGATTTTGTGGTCTTCTTGTTTGAATATTCTTCTTTTGGATGTGGTCCTTCAATGATATCAAGTTAATCTATTTTTTTCAAAACTGTTCCTGAGCTATGGTCAATACCATTGATCTCAAGAGGAGATGTTTGGAAGTGTTGTACCTCAGCATTGTAAGTGGGTTGACCTACTTCACTGTGTGAATTTGGAAATGGTGGTACAAGTAGTTGAGTGGGAGTGGATATTTGAGAGGGATGTGGTTAGGGTTGTGGTTGTGGTGGAGGTGAATGGTAGGGATAACATGGAGTTGGGTATCAATGATATTGAGGGTATTTTGGATGGCCCCCATAAGTTTCTTGCCAATCTTATTGCCAAGATTGGTTTTGGGGCTGAGCTGGCTAATGTTCCCAAGGAAAGGGTGTGTTCCAATTATTTTTAGATGGATATGGATAATATTGAGATTGTGAATTAGGCTATTGCATCATACTAGGTTGAATAGGTTGCCATGGTCCTCTTGGAGATACATAACATAGTTGCATTGGCAATTGAATTACTCCATTGTCCTCTTGGTAAACTTCCTTTAGTGTTGGTAATGATGGAAAATATTTAACATTATGTGATTCTGTATGGAAAACACAAATATCAATATCTTTTTCATCTTTCATTCTTAAATTTATCCTTGCTCACTTAGATTGCTAATAATTTTTGTTTTAAGGTTATAAAGAAAATTTCCAAATTTAGCTTCACTTACCAATCTTGATGTTGATTTACTTAGCCTTTCCCTTCCTCTTGATATGTTTTTGAGTGTTTCACAAATTTCTTCAAATGATAGTTGGTATACATCACCTCCATTCATGAGATCAAGGAGATCAATCCACTCATCCCTAATTGTTCTAAGTAAGAGGGTTTTCAGTGCATCAGATTCTAAATGATGTAGTTTTGCCTTGTTAACATTATACATGAATCTCTCTGTTAGATCATCTAGACTCTCATATTTTTTTCAATTCATTCTAAGGATTTCTTCTTTAAGATCATGATCTTTATATTTTTCTATAAATATATTTTCCATATCATTCCATGATCTTATTGAATTAGTCACTTAACTCATGAACCATTTAAGACCTCTATCCTTCAATGTTTCTGGAAACAATATCAGTTTTTGAGTTTTTAATAAGTAACCATAAGGTATACAAATAATTTCGAAATCAAAGAGAAAGGTTTCTATATCCTCTGACCTTCGACCATGAAATTTTGGAAGAAAATATGGAGGGATGTTCTTCCTGTGCACACTACCATTAGTATCTTGAATAGGAAATCTAAGAGGATCTTCCTCATTGTCATCATCTCCATCCATTTATTCTACATTATTTTCCATATATTCTTCTTATAACTACAAAAGTGAATGGTGACCTGGCTCTTACTGCACCACGTGGTCAAATGGGGTGGGGGGGTGGTCGTGTTGGATGTTTTTTTTTGTTTTTACGATTGAATGAAAACACTAATGCAATGCACTTTTCTATTTTGGAAATGAAATATGCCTGGTAAAAAAATTTTATTTTTTCAAAAATTCAAAAGAAATGAATCAACTGGGGAAGAAAATAATGCATGCTTTGAAACCTTCCTAGCAACGATGCCAAGAAGTGATGAGCCTCGGTATTGCAGCAAGAATGTTGCAACTCCCAAGTCTACTAATTTTTAATTATAAACCTAGGGTTCATACAAACATAAGAGGTATCGACACTATATGTGCATCATACAATGTGTTGTTTCTTTGTTGTCATGATGTAATGGAGTGCATGTACTAAAATCAAACTATAAACTAATTGCAAAAAATGAACTAAAATGGAAACCCTAACATATTGTAAGAAATAAAGTACAAGGAATGAAACATTTTCTAATTGCATATAGATCATGAACTATATGTAAAATAAACCTAAACTAACCCTATTTTTCATATGTGATGATTTAAACTAACTAAGCATAGAATTGGATCTAGAGTGTGCTAACTGTTACATGCATGAATAAATATAAAATAACTTTTTCCTTTTTTATATTTTTTCTTGAAAAATGTAAATGCTAATCTTGCTTGGTTATTTTGAAATGGATCCATGTGTGGAGGAAAATGATTACAATGGTTTAGATTGATTGGATGGCAAGTAGGGGCCTAATCCTAGCTTTTAGTGATGAATTTTCTCAATGCGGGCTCAAGAAAGCCACTGCAAGTTTTCCTATAAGATGTCTACAAGATCCCCTATTTTATTACAAAAAACAGGCCGAAAGCTTATGAAGTGGTCTACAAGGTGGAATGGATATGGGGAAATGTGGATAATGGAATAATAGGGAATGGAGGTGGTGGACACTACACATAACTCAAGCAAGGGATTCAAGATGGGTAGATTTGCTCAATGGAAATGGATTTTTTTGCTTTGGTGACATGGATGGATGAGGCTTGGATGAGGCAAACAAGATGAGGTCTCCCTGAAATGTAGAAACTCCCACAACAAAAAATTATCTTCTACATCTATCTGCAAATTCATCTATACATGGGAATGATTTATTAAATAACGGAAAATTACTAGTCTAAAAATAATAAATTTGAGAACTAGTGAGCTAGTAAATCTATCAAATTCCTAGCCTAATCAAGTGAAAATGAAACAGAGTCAATTTTTTTATTAACTACAATTTTTTTTTATCTAATATAAGTGGAATCAACTTGATTGAAGTTCATTGGAATGCTATAAAAAATGGCAGAAAATTACTAGTCTAAAATCTAGAAATTCGAGAACTAGTGAGCTAGTAAATCTATTAAATTCCTAACCTAATCAAGTGAAAATGAAATGGGGAATTTTTTTTTTATTAAGTATAATTATTTTGAGATCTAATGCAAGTGGAACCAACTCGATTGAATCTCGTTACCATGCTCTAAAAAATAGCATAAATTTATTGTTCTTTGCCACAATGGAGTTCCAGAAATCTAGATTTGGGAATAAGAAAGTTAATCCAAGTAGATCAATGATCACTATGACCTTCCAAACCTTTTCAAAGGATTAAATTATGCTTTTTATCCTTCAAAATATCTTAAATCAACCCTTTAACCCAATCCTATAACAAGAAATCACTAATACTAAATGCAAAAATAGTAAGAAATAAAAACAAGAGATGCATGTGAATAAGAAGTGATAAGAAGAAAAGAAAATGATAAAAAAGAGCTCTGAGGCGACTAGAATGGCCAAGCCTAAGGAAAATTAGAGACCTCTAGAGGAGAAAAATATTTAGAAGTTGAACATGACACCAATATTCATTATTTGCATCAATAGAATTACATCCCTTCGAGAAAATCCAATGGAGCTGCAAAAATACGAGTTCTCTCCACAAGAAGACATGAAAATCTATCCCTAGAGGAAAATTTGACTTGGTAATTATACAAAGTGATTAGGAATAATTTCGCATGAAAATAGGAAGCTTTCCCCACCAAAATACCCTGATAAGTGGATTTGATTCCCAATACTAGGAACCTACATTAAATGGCAAGGAACACATTCCTCAATTTTCTCAATCATTGGAGTTCTACAATTTGTGCCATAATTCCATAATATATTGTTGATTTATTATTTAATATTGATTCTCCTGTAGTAGTGAGCATGTCCCTAAATTATCTCCTAATTCAAATCTTCATAATCTGCCCAATATTCTCAAAATATTCCACAAAAATAAATAATATTCGGCACAAATATAAAATTATTCACAAACGTTCCTAATGAATATATAAAAGTTAAAAATACATTATCTAATGCAAAAAGAGAGGTTTAATGTGCTATAGGATGGTCATAGGCCTTAATTTATGTTTAATTTAGAGGCATGGACCTTAATTTATGTCTAATTTAGAGGCCCATCACCTAGGTTGTCGAGCGCCCGGGCAGGCGGAGCATCGAAGTGTAAGACGAGATAAGCGGATGAATTGCGATAGTGGATGGGTGAGTCATGTGAAGTGTGAAACATAGCCAACATAGATTGAGCCGACCTACAACCCACCAAAGCAACATGGCAGTGACATGTTATGTGGCAAGTCAACCAACTCACATAGGAGAGTTGACCCATGGAGGTGAGCTGACCCATCGAGGAAGGTGAATTAAGAGACACTTTGGTTTGTGGGAGAGGTACACAAGACATTGTATAAATAAGAGGTGTTCGAATTGTGGAGAGGCATAAAAGCATCTAACAAGAAAGAAAAAATAAATTGTAGAGAAAATGGTGAAGAATAAAGGCAAGGTAAAGGTGTGTAGGCAGGGTGTAGGGTGCAGGACTGGGCATTGCTGAAACATCGAAGTTTGGGGTTTCTTGAGCACATGTATCGCAAGGTAGATGGGAACAAACTTGGGTGTGGGACAGAGTGATAAACCTGTGGGTCGAAAATATCTGAGGTCACTATGTATAGGTGTGGTATGATGAATGATAGCACTAGTAGGGCACCACGATAGTGTTGGGTAGGCTAAACAGTAGTGATGGGAGGGGAGAATCGTAGTGTTGGGAAGGCTGAATGGTAGTGTCGACTCAGAGGGATAACAATGTTAGATAGGGCAAACGGTAGCAGCATTGGAGCTGAACAATAGCAGGGCCAAATGATAGGCTAGGAAAGAACGAATGGTGAATCTGGGCAAGGTTGAATGGCGAAGTTGGGTGAGGCTTAATGGTGAAGCTAGGTGAGGCTTAATGATAGGCTGCGTGAGGCTAAACGGTGAATTTGGGTGAGATTGAACGATGAGATGGAAGGTGTGCATGGTGGGTACATGATTTGGGCAGAACTGTGTAGGCCAATATTTTGAAGGCTACATGACGTGAATAATTATATGTATAGTTGAACTATAGAATTTAATTATATTGTGTAGACTCAAGTTATATGGGAGTTGTCCCTCCCTCATATGATATATGTGTTGTGTGATGTTTTATTTCTTCTTCTATTAAAGATAAACTTGTGAAAGGTAGTTGAATTTTTTTTGCTACATAATAGAACTTGTGATAAAATTAGTTAGGTGTTGAAGCAGCGTTATGAAAGTAACTCACAAAATAGAAGAAGAGATAGATCAACGACTTTCAAATAAGCCTCTTCGAGTGGGAAACCTCATTTACATTACATAAATGAACAATTCTTGGATGATAGAAATGATAAGACCTGCTTTCTATATATAGGAGTCGAAGGGGTTACAATATAATCAGAGTTGACATAAAAATAATATTGTAAGGGCACAACAGTAACAATAGTCAGCTCCTATAGGGCGCAATAATAACAATATGGGGACTACATGGGCACAACAATACAATAAGGGGGTTGCAATAATAACAATAATGGGATACACTAGTAGTATAGGGACCTAACATGCCCCTGTCCTTCAAAATGTGTTGTCCTAAATTCCTGAGTAGTTCTAGATGCTTCTGTATAAAATTCTCATCCTCCTATGTGAAATATTTAGCAGGTAAGTTCTTCCACTTGAAGAGATACATTCAAATTAGTTAATTTCGTAGCTATCGGGTTCTTTTTTCTGTGACTACTTTACATTCAACTATGATTTTCCTTCCTCATCAATTTCCAAAAATGTTGTTTGAACTAGGAGCTTTTCACCTACAACCTTCATTAAGTATGAAACGTGGAGAACTGGGTGCTTTGGGGAAGATGCAAGAAGCCCCAGATTGTATTCTATAGTGCCAATCTTTTTCAACACCTTGTAAGGACCATAGTACTTTGGTGATAATTTCTTATCCTTCTTAGCTTACTTGAGGGACATTTGTTTGTATGGTTCTAGCCGTAAAAATACCTAGTTTCCTACATGAAAACTTCTTTTGTTCTGATGTTGATCTACCTTTTCTTTCATTCAATTTTGTTCCAAAGTGACATTATCCTTTAAGAGTTAGACAACTTGTTGTTGATGCTCGATGTAATCTTCCATTGCTTGAACATTAGAATGATTTTCCAATACTTTTTGTTGGTCTGTAGAATTAGATGATTTCGTTGTTTGTACCTCTAATGCACATAATTGTGCAAGTATGTCCCATTGTTCTTTCTTTAGAAGATTTATCACACTGTTAGAGTTGATTACCTTTTCTAATTTCCCTGTGATACCCCTTAGTTCAACTTCCTTTCCTTCCCAGAAAAATTCAAGGAAAGTTCTTTAAAATTAAAAGCGATCGAACCCAAATATTGTAACCATTGGACTCCTAGTACAAAATCATCATGGCCTATTGGAATGGAAAGAATTGGAATATTCAATACATATTCTTCCATGGATAGCTTGATATTATGGAACTTTGTAGAGAAATTTATGGTTCCTTCATTTGAAACCATCACTTGACAATTTGGTGCTAGATATAGGAAGAATTTAATTCCCTTGCTATCTTATAATGAATTAAATTATGGGTACTATATAAATCAATCAACACTATTACCTTTTTCTTCTTCATATGTCCTTCTATATTGAGAGTTTGAGGAGTGGTAATTCCTATCAATGCATTACAAGATATCTCTGGATTCATTTCTTCTTTATCTAGGGTTGTTTCTTGGTGCATATCCTCATATTGTGATGTTTCTTGTTCATCTTCTTCCTCCTCTTCCCAATCTTTGTAAATCAATTTTTTCTTAGTACGTGTTGGGCCTCAAACCTGCACTCATTTACCCATCCTCCCAACAGCCTTTTCCTACTCATTTCCATCTTTTGTCATCATTTCCTTCATCAACTTGTTCAATTCATTGCATTATAGGACTTTTTAACATGATTTGCTAATTGTGCTAATGGTTGACTGTTGGTTTAGATTTTTGGTTCAAGTGCTGCAATTCCGCAGTTGTTACAGGTTTCCGTAGCCGACCCCAGATTCCGCAGCCATTTTCTTGTTTGATATGATCCAGGTGTCTTCCAGAGAAAAGAGCCACATGGGAAAGTTTGTATGACTGTGTACATGGTACGTGTGCTATCAGCTCAGGCAAATTGGGCGACGACACCCCTGGTCAACGCGGAGATAGCTCTGGTCAAACGGCAAGGTTGCAAACGGTGGCACGGCTCTGCGTGTTCGGTTGGAGCACGTAAGTAACAGTTGGCTTCTCCTTTAGCCACGAAGATTGTAGGGGACAAGGATCCAACACTAGATTTATTAAACCATGATGACCGTTCCCTAGATCCGTGCTAGGTGCTGTTGAATGTGTCTTTTTCCTAGCTGTTAGTTAGCCTAGTTTATGCACAGGACAATTGATGTTCTTGCTATAAATAAAGCATTTCCACATGCTGAATAGTTAGTCTGATTTAGTTAATATTTTGCTGCTATAAACTCTGTTTTGAAGCCCTTTTTATAAAGAGTTTTACGCTTCCCACTGTGTTTATTATGAGTTGATTTAATTCAAAGAAGACAGTTCTATTTCTATCCATGTAGTTGATATTTTAATTGGTTGAAGTGGATGGAGGGCCCCTGTCTGCTACAACCATTGTACAGTAGCCTTTGAATTTACTTTCCTGCATTTCTTTTTCTCTACTTGTTCATGTATATTAATGTACAGTTTTGGAATTATGCTGCTTTACATTTCGGTAATCTTCCTGACTGATCAGTGTGCTTTTACAGCTTTGATTAGGAGCCCAGGACAGTGTGCTTTTACTTCTTTTCAGTACTAGTGGCATCTGAAGTTTTCTTATCTCAACTGCTGACTTTTTACTGTGATTTTCATTAGTTACTTACGTAGCTAGTTTCTTTACTTGGTTTACTTTATCAAGGTGTGTCAAGTTGCTAAACTCTTAATGGTTATGTTTATCATAATTCACTAACTTTTATGGGACCAAAACATTATCTAATTGCAGCTTGATTTATTAGTTTTTAGACTCATATTGCTAATTCACTCCTAACTCTTCTTTTTCACATGATTAATTCATCTAAAGGCAGAATGTTAAGGGAGAATAAGTAGTGTGATTTGTCATTTAATTTTTGGATTACTAGAGTAGTGTTTTTTCTTTCAGCAGAGTTAATGTAAATATCATTTTCATTTCTATCAGCAGTAAAGGTATTGGACTAGTGCCATTAGTCTTTTGTTTAATGCTTTGCTTTCATTTGATGCTTTAATTCCATTTCAAGTCATTGTTCAAGTTTTCTCTTTAAAATTCAATAAGCATTTAGAAATCCCCACATACACACACATTCACTCACTTGTTTATAACTACATCACATCACATTAGGAAGATAAGTTAGACATAAACTAAAAACGACAAAAAGAACTAAGAAAGGTTGCTTAAGTATATATTGTACACTTCACTTCATCAGCTTACGAGCCCCGGGTTGACAATTTATGATAGCAATTTAGACAACACTAAATTGACCAAACAGTAACCTCGTTTATCATTTGACTCTCCAGTTCTATTAGCCTCGCAGAGGTGGGGCAAGTAGACACCTACATAAATTATATATCTATATAAATCAATCATGGGCTAACTTCAGGTATAAAAGACATACCTATTTTCATAGTTATAGGTACGTCTCATGTAATAGGGTACATGAATATGATAATTAAAATTAATAAGTGCCTTCTCCAACCACCAGATTGAAGTAGAGGTCGATGATGTTGCCGCAGTTGTTGTAGTAGTGGGAAAGGTATAAATTCTCTGTGAAGCCACCTGCTAGAGAATTGGTCGACTCTCCACTGCAATCCTCTCCACCATGGTTACCAAATTCATGTGAATTCAAATTCGATTTGATGCGAAAAAAATCAACTACCTAAAATTCAATACGAAAAAAAAAAATTAAATAAATTAATTTGAAGTAAGATCTATAAATTTTAATTTTTTAAAAAATAAATTTTATAGTTTACTTTCTATCCTGACTTAGTATTTCTAAACAAAACAATTAAAAATACTACAAATATATTTATATAATTATATTAAAAAAGCCATAAACCTATATTATTTTTAGAAAATAGTAACTACCTAAAATTATAAACTTTAATATCTCTCTTGAAAATGAAAAATAATTTCATTATCAATGAATAACTAAAACCTAAATCTCTCCTCATAGATTGAGCCTATTTAGCCTTTCCAAGTGGATCTGGTTGAAAGCACACTTTCAAAAGATGATTTTGTTCTTCTAGTTAAATGTTGCACATTCTACACCTAAACCTTAATTGATGGTTTTAGATTTTGTTACTGATGGGGTTGGAGCGTACATAGAATAGTTACCAAATTTGAAAGAAATATTCCAAATTGTATATCTTATAAATATTTACAAATAAGAATTTATTAATCTTCATTACACAAATTTATTATTTTAGTAACTATAAACTTACTATATTCTACCATATTTCAATATGAAACTAATTGTCAAATTTTATAATATAGAATTTATTGTTTATATATTTTTAATATATAAATTTCACTTTTTAAATATTTAAATTTTCATTAACTAATAAATTTCACTAAATTAGATGACAATTAAATTTTTAATATAGAAATTTCTATTTTTTAATTTTTAAAATATTAAATGTTATATTCACAAAATTCTTTACCAAATTCCATAATTTTTTCATATACAATTTACAAATTATAACTTTATTAATATAGTCTCTCATGCTCCTTGTGACCAGACATACAGGTCAACTTTTGTTTCCGAATTAACCATCCCTTTTTTCTTTTTACACTAGAAACCTCGACAAGCCAATATGTTTTTCTGCATAGGCCACCTTTATTTTCTGAATTTTCTGCTAAACTAACACTGACTCATAACAACTCAAACATGCCTACTGGTCTATGTTTTAGCTAGGCTTACAACACCCAAGTTTCTTCTATGAAAATCAAACACATCTTTTTCTAATGACTTAGTAAATATATCATCCAAATGATCACTAGATTTACAAGGCTTCAAGTGAACTTCTCCATTGCTCACAAGTTCTCTAATAAAGTGATATCTAGTATCAATATGCTTTCTCTTTTGATGAAATGCACTATTCTTGGATAGTGCAATCACTGAGGTGTTCTCACAATATATTGTTGTTGACCCCTGTTGTTTCTGCTTCAATCCATCAAATACTCTTCTTAACCCATTTACTTGACATGTTGTTGATGTTGTTGCTACATATTCTGCTTCTACTGACAAAAGTGTCACAATGGGTTGTTTCTTAGATGCCCATGAAATCACGACTGAACCAAGATGGAACACATAACCAAAATTTCTCTTCCTATCATCCAAACTGCCGGCAAAGTCGCTATTTGTGTATCCAATCAAATCTTTATTTTATGTGCTTGCATAAATTATGCCACCATTTCTAGTTCCTACTATGTATCTTAGAATTCGTTTTCCTACACTCCAATGTGTGTCTTTTAGAGTCTCCATAAATCTGGAAATCAAAATCACTCCCTGCATCATATTTGTTCTTGTAGCTGTGAGATACATGAGGTTGCCAACAAATCTTTTGAATAGAGTTGGATTGAAATCTGATCCTTCATCAAGTTTGCTTAAATTTGTACCTGTTACCACTGGTCTAAGGACAGGTCTGCAATTTTCCATCCTAAATATTTTCAACAAATCTTTGGCATATTTATTTTGACAAGTAAAAATTCATTTTTCAAATTTCTCACCTTCTATGCCAAGAACATATTTCATGGGACCAAGATATGTCATCTCAAATTCTTTCATCCTGGCTGCTTTAAATTCATCTAACTTAAAATCACCTATAAAAATAATGTCATCAACATATAAGCAAACAATCAAAATCTTTCCATGCTCATTTACCTTTGTGTACAAGGTAGGTTCAATGTTACTTCTGCAAAATCATTTTTGATCATGTAGCTGTCAATTTTGTTATACCAAGCTCTAGGCAGTTGCATCAGTACATAGAGTGCTTTCTTCACCCTGTAATCTTTCTCTTCATTACCTTCAACTTCATATCCTTGAGGCTGCTGCACATAAATTTCTTCTTCTAGAATTCCATTCAAGAAGGTTGATTTCAGATCCATCTAATATAATTTCCACTTGTTCTAAGTTGGTGTGGCTACAACGTCTCTTACACTATCCAATTCGGCTACTAGAGCAAAAATTTCTCCAAAACCTATTCCTTGTTGCTACGAGAACCCTTTTGCTACAAGTCTAGCTTTAAATATGTCAATTTCACCCTTTTCATTCAACTTTCTTTTGTAAATTCCCTTTACACCAATGAGGTTTTCGTCCTTTGGTAAATCAACCAAATCCATGTATCATTCTTTTCAATTTCTTCATCCATGGGTTGCACCCAATTTTCATCTCTAATTTCTTCTTCAAACGAAGAAGGTTGGAATGAAAACAATGCAAAATTTGAACTAACATCCAAATAATCATAAATGTATTTCAGGCTTCTCATCTTTCTCTTACCATTGCTTGATTCATCAACTGATTTGTTGTTGGGAGAATCTCGACCTGTTGATCTGCTTGAAGATCCATGTTGCTATGAAAATCTTGGAGGCCTTGTTGGTGTGTCTTTGTTTGGTGTCTTCACATGTGATTCTTGTTGCTACTTTTCTGCTACATCATCTTCTTCCATTAGTGGCACTTCTGCATCAATTGTTTTGTCTACAGTTCCATTCCATGAATCTTGTTCTTTGAACACAACATCTCTTCTAATTATGGTGTTCTTTGTGACATGGTTATACAAGTTGTAAGATTTTAATTTCTCACTATAAACAGTAAATATGAAATTTTCACTTTTATCATCCAATTTTCCTCTTCCCTCCTTAGGCGCATGTGCATAAGCTACACATCCAAACACTCTGAGATGAGATATGTTGCAAGACATACCTGACTATGCTTGTTGATCACATAAATAGCACATGCAACTGCTTATGACCAATACTCATTATACAAGCTTCTTCCTTTCAACATGCTTGTTACCATATTCATAATGGTTCTATTCTTTTTCTCTGCTACACCATTATGTTGTGGTGTGTATCTGGTTGTAAACTGTCTTCTGATTCCATGTTGTTTGCAGTAATCATGGAATGCCTTTGAATCATATTCTCCACCATGATCTGACCTCAATACCTTGATTTTTCGATCACTTTGGTTCTCTATTAAGGCTTTGAATTCTTTAAACCTTGCAAAAGTTTTAGACTTCTGCTTCAAGAAGTAAACCCAAGTCTTTCTGCTATAGTCATCAATGAAAGTGAGGAAGTAACTACTTCCACCAATCGATTGTGTCCTTATAGGTCCACAAAAGTATGTATGCACTAGCTCAAGTGGTTGCTTTGCTCCATATGAAAATCCCTTTGGAAAAATTTCACTGTGTTGCTTTCCCAAGAAGCAACACTCGTAAGTACTAGTAGGTTCTTTGATGGGAGGTAATCCTCTGATCATCTGTTTTTGTTGCAACAATCTTAAACGAGAAAAGTGAAAATGTCCAAATCAAAAGTGCCATAGCCAATAATAATTAGAACATGCAACTGTAAAAGAACTAACTTGATCACTGTAATTCATAATTAGAGGAAAGATTTTGTTCTTCGTCATCTGCACCTTCGCTATCAACTGCTTCCTTAGGGGATTGTCATATATAACACATTCTTGACCTTGAATGATATCTATGTATCATTTCTATGTCAATTGACCAACACTTATCAAATTATGTTTTAGACTAGGAACATAATATACCTCTGAGATTGTCTTCGGCTCCCCCTTCTTGGTCAGAATGTTGACCACTCCTTTGCCATCTAGACCCACAGTCTTGTTAGTCCCCAACATTACCTCCGTTTCCATGGATTGATCTGAATTTGCAACCAAATTCTTGTTGTCTGCCATGTGCTTACTGCAACCATTGTCCAATAGCCACAAATTATCAGAAAGTTCATGCATGGTATGACAAACTAGGAACATGGAGTTAGTATTCTCTATAGTGAAATTAGCTCTCTGGTTCCCTTGATCAGTGAGCTTCTTCCTGCAATCACGGGCATAGTGATAAAATTTATTTCAATAATAACATCTCACCTTTTGTCAACTCTTTGATTATTGTTGAAGCTTCTGTAGTTACTTCCACTTTCATGTTCATGCTCTTCTCGGCCATATCACGGACCACCATATCTTTCGCCTCATCCTCTGCCTCTCGACCTACTTTTTCCTCGACCTCTATCTCTTGAAATAGAAACTTGGCTTTTGAAAGCGGTTTCTAAAGTGGAATCCTTATTTATGTCTATCCTCGCCTCATGTGATAGAAGTGATCCCATCAACTCATCATTTGTCAATGATGTCAAATTCTCAGCTTCTTCTATGGATGTTACCACAATATCAAATTTTGTAGTCAAAGACGTGAGGACCTTCTCAACTAGTATTTGATCTTTGATTTCTTCACCATAAATTTTGACTAATTTATGACAGTTATGACCTGATTCATGAAAGAATCGATGTCCTGTATCTCCTTCATCTACAGAGTTTCAAAATCTCTCCTAGTATTTTGCAACTTAACAATATTGACTTTGGCCATACCTTTATAGTTTGTTGCCAAAGTATCCCGTGCTTCATTTGTTGAAGACATGATCATAATCTTCTATAACACTACTCGGTCCACTCCCTTTTGGATAAGTTGCAGCACTTATACATTCTTCTTTTTGTCCTCTTTTTATTGTTCCCTCTCTACATTATTAAGAGCTTGTTCTTCTACTTCTTCCTTAAGTTCTGAAAACCCAAACTGGACATAATCCCAAACATCATGTGCCTGCAATGTGGTCACCATCTTAATAACCCACACATCATAACCTTCCAATATATGACCTTTTTGAAAAAATGTTATCGGCTTTGTTAATGCGGCCTTGACTACTTAAGGGTTGCTGCTGACATTGTCCACCCTCATGGACCTCTACGTTAGTCTTGTAACACCATGAATTTAACTTTGACCCACGTGCATGTTAAATACGGTAAGTTTGCGACTGTTAATGCGACTCTCTCTCTGAATATCACAGTAAGGTGTGTTACAGCTAAAACAAGAGGAAAAACATATTTCTCTCTTTTTTCTCACAAATGACTCATTTGTTCTCCCTCACTCTTTGTAATTTTATTATTTACACTTTTTCAACTAACCACTCGCCTAAAATATCTTGACATGCAACACACACTAAGTCGTGTCTATCACTTAACTCAACTTGACTGAAGGCTTCAACACTCAAACTTTCTAATTTTAGCCAACTCCTCATGCCTAAGTAATTAGCTTATTTTAACATCAGAAATGCAGACATAGATCCTAGGAAAAAAAGCTACTTAGAAATTAAAAAACACCCTTAATTATTGCTATACTATATATGACTATCATCCATTACAATGTCCCATCCATCTGTAAAAAATCACATTAACGTTGTCTATAAAATAGTGATTTTATATTATTTTAATTCAATAATTTTTGTGCCATCATTAAATATAAATGTTGTGTAGCAGAGTGGATATAACCAGTACAGCTGGACGGATCGAATGAACGGTACAGTCGGATGACAGCTGTGATACCTTATGGATTGAATATAAACTTTAAACAAGGGACTGAGGAAGCAGTATAACGTTTAGCTTTCAGTACCTTGCTCTTGCCCTTCTATGAGAAAGCAAGAGAAAATATGCGACTGAATATAAAAAATAGAAAGACGAAATGGAAAAAACTAAAACACACCACAAATCCAGAAAGGTACGCCGTTCAACGCTGACACAAGGAACGTTCTGTTTCCTTAAAAGCGCAGTAAAGGAGAGCGTTTGAGTTGCTGTAGCTTTTAGACTCCCACCTGCATGCCCTTTTGACTAGCTCCATCTAAACTGCGGATCGTGAATATCGCCAACTCATTGAGTTGCAGGGGGAAGAGCACACGAGATGCCGCTGGATATAAAGATAAATCCATTGTTGGCATATTGTAAATCATGCCAACTCATGGACTCCGGAATGGAAGACATTCTTCAAAATCGAATTGATATGTTTGGTTAGTATCGGTTCAAAATTGAAAATTTAAAAGTTTAGGGAGGATTAATTAATTTGAAGTTTAAAACCTTTATGCCGCATCCAGCGGTGTACTTTTCAATTTTATGGACAAGATAGTATTAAGAATAATTTAGACCCTTAATTTACTAAATTAAAAGAAGTGATAATAAATATATGAGTTAACATAGAGATTAACTTGATTTATTTAATAGAGATATGTTTTTTATATTACGATAGAGTATGATTTTGTAGTGGAGATTTTTTTATATTGGATAATGTAGAAGATTTTTTTAAATAGAGTTTGAAGATTTATGAAATGCAAAAGTATTGATTGTAATAGAATGAAATATGATGTTTAGTAGGAGGTATTTTGTTTAATAAAAATTAATAATGAATAAATATACTTAGTTTTAATTATCTGGTTAAGTTAGTTAATAATATAATGTAAAAAAATAGTTTTTACACTTTGAAACATAAATAAAATATTTGGATAAAATAACATAAATAAAATATTTAAATAAAATAACATAAAATTAAAAACAAAAACACATAACAAATCCATGTTCCAGAAAGGTAAGCCGTTCAACGCTGACACAAGGAACGTACTGTTTCCTCGAAAGCGCAATAAAGGAGAGCGTTTGAGTTGTTCTAGCTTTGCTACGCCCACTTGCATGCCCTTTTGACTCGCGACAGATAAACTGCGGATCGTGAATATCGCCAACTCATTGAGTTGCAGAGGGAAGAGCAGATCAGATTCCCCTGGATAATGTCGGCATATTGTATTCGAAATACAAGACATCCTTCAAAGTCGAATTGATATGTTTGGTTGGTAGGCGGTTCAAAATTGAAAATTTATAAGTTCAGAAAGGATTAATTAATTTGAAGTTTCAAATCTTTATACCGGAGAGAGAGGTGTCCTTTACAATTTTATGGAAGGAGATAACATTAAGTTTAGAATAATTTAAAACTAAAGTTTACTAAATTAAAAGAAATGATAATAAATATATGAGTCAACCCATGGTTATTTTTTTTGGGTACAGTATGATTTTGTACTGAGATTTTTTCATATTGGATTATTGGATAATGTAGTTTGTTTTGTTTTTTTTATTACTATTATATATAGAGTTGGAAGATCTACGAAATGGAAAAGTAGTGATTGTAATAGAATGAAGTATATTGTTTAGTAAGAGGGTGATGTGGGATTGTCTAGTTAGTTTTAATTATTTAATTATGTTCATTGGATTAATTAATATTACACTGTATAATAAATAAGATGTAAAAATATTTTTTTGGTTCTCGACTATAAATAAAATAAAAGATAAAGTAATAAAAAATTTAATATATATAAATTATAATTTTTTTTAAATATTTCAATATAAAATTTTAAAATAAATGATTAGAATATTAATGTCAATTAATATATATATATATATATATATATATATATATATATATATAAGTTTGTGTAAGAGAATTTTTGTTGCCATTTTGTTGTTTCACTTGGAGGCACTACGGTTTTGAGCCCTCTCCCATTGCTATCCCCTCAGCGCTTCGGAGGTATGCAACATGTTAACCTCTACCCAATGTCACATTTTTTATTTTTAGGCTTCACTTCCCTCTCTTCCCCCCTTTTCCCTTCCCTCTTGCTTTCTTTTGCTTTACCTTTCCCTGATTCTATTGACCCCCTTCCACTGACCTTTGCTTGATCTAACACCTCTATTTAGATGGAAATTCATCCATGACCAGTGTGGCCCCCAACTCCCCCTTGGTCCAGGAAATCACTGCTTTTAGTGCCCTTGTGACCAACATGCCTAAGTTTCAGAAAACCCCTTCATGTTGATTTGTAATGAAGCTCAACGAAATTCCAAAGGTCGAAATATCTGCCTCTCAAGCCATATCACATGTCATCTAGCTATCAAAGCGTGGTATTATGGGTCAATTCATGGGCCTTTGGTCCTCTCCTTGGATATCCATATACGGATCGAAAACAACTACAAACCCTAATCAAGGGTGAGGTTGCTTGCTCCTTTTGCAGTAAAGGGTTTTTGACACTTTTCTTCAAAAACAAGCCGAACAGGGATTTGATCTTCAGGAGCAGACCATATTTCATGGGTTCGCAAGGCCTTTACCTCGACTGATGGAGCCCAAACTTTAATCTTGATTGTGATTTTCCCACCTTCGGCCCTATTTGGATTAAGCTCCCCCTTTTCCCCATTCATAGTTGGAACGATACTACCTTTGGACAAATCGACAATGCATTTGGAAAATACATTGATTGTGCAAACCCCGCAAAGGGCTATTCTCCTAAGCTCACATATGTGTTGAGGTTTATCTTGGCAAAGGGATTGTGTCTACAATTAATATCTATCTATATAACTAGTCCCATGAGTATGGGCACTTTGTGAGAAAATGCCCCAAAAAGAAAGAAGACCCAAACAAGTAAAGAAATTCAGTTCAGCAATGGCAACAAGCTAAGAAGAGATGTGGCCCCATTAATCAACAAGCCCCTCTCAAGCCTCAACAAGACAAAGAAATTCGCAAAGGTAAATGATCTTCTTCCCCAAAGAAAAAGAAACTAAGGAATGAGGAAGGATCAAGTAGATAAGAACTACCATAAAGGACTGAGAACATGTAGAAAGTTCTAGCTATTGTTATGGAAGAAGGTGAAATCATTTAAGAAACTTAGGTTCTAGACAAGAAAATTGAACAACTCCCCCATTTGGAGCATGAAGCACAACCTACAAAGGAATCAGAACCTAATGTAGATCTAGACAACAACTCATAGGAACATTGGGATGAAGAAGAAGCTTTCCGAGTTTCCAAGAGAAATTACAACCACTTTCACCTTTTGCTAACTTGGTGGATGAAAAATAAGAAGCAGAAAAAACTAAAGAGATTGAGCGCCACTCACACAAATCAGTAAAAAAAACAAACAGAGAAGTATGTATCGAAAAAATTGAAAAGGAAAATGATCTTGACCACCAGTATACCACTCCTCATCAATTGGAAGAACATGGTAGCAAAGGTAGAAAGAAAGGATGTAATAGCCCATGGTTAAAAACTTCATGTAATAAATTTAATAAAGAAAAAATAATAACGAAGGTCATGGGACATATATTCCAAGCTGAATGTTGGGAAAAACATCCTAATGTGGGTGTTCATCTGGTTTATTATCGCTAGGGGAAATTGGAAAAGGCAATGGTAAAGAGTTTGGAAAGGCATGATACATTAATTGACATTTTATTTATGAAAATAATGGAAATTAGGAGAAAAGGAAGGTGAAAGGTCACAGGTTGCATGTGAGGAGGAAAATGAAGCAAAATAATGGAAAATAAAGAAAATAGAGGCCTCATTGATAAAAAGGATTTTGAGGATTAGTTTGTAGCTTCTTGTCATTTCAGTTTTGGAGCTCTCTCTCTCTCTCTCAAACACACTCTTGGACACTTAGAGCATTCTTGGAGTATTCTAGCATTGGATCATGAAAAGAAAAGGAAGGAAAAAGAAGGCAAAGGGAAACAAAGATCGAGCAAGGAAGAGTAGAATCAAGTGGCTACATTGGGATTGCTTGTAGGTATTGATTTGCATGTGTGATTTCCTTACCAGATTGAGCATGCAAGGTACATGCATGTTTGTGTCTGATTCTCTTATTGCTTTTGGCATGGGTTTTGCAAGGTGTGATGGCGATTTTCAACCTTCACTTGCCATTTAAATATAGCCATGGTGTGATGGGTTCTCTTTTACTTGGTTAAGCTAGATTGTCGGATGGTTTTGAAACTGAGTGAAGTGGTCTTTGAAGAAGAAAACATTTCCTAGGAATCCTCAACCCATGAATGGTGGGATCTACGGTAAGTCTTAGAGGTGTGTGCCCTCAATTAGGCCTAATAATCTTCGATGGGTGAATGGCGAATATATTGTAAAGCCTAGAGGGTGGATTCTTGATTAGGCCAAGGGATCCTCGACCAGTGAATGGAAGGATATACGATAAAGCCTGTAGACTAGGATAGATAAAACGTTTTCATAGTGTAAGTGGAGAGATTCAAAGGCATCCATGCTTGTATACGCCTAGTGATCCCTGTACCAATACATGATGGGATTGCGGTAACACCTGATATTGTATGTTCATTATTTGGCCCTACGAATCCCTTAGTGGATTGCAGTAAGCCTGAGGAAACCTAGCTGGTTTTGTTGTGACTCCCACATTCATTCTTGGAATATGGCACAGGGGTGATTAGATAAAAGAAAGATTTGGTTCAACCTAATCTATGGTTGGGTGGTTCGTGGAAGTCCCTCACCTAGTTGGTGTATGCATTCATTAATAAGAGATCCTTCTCCTTTGGTATTTCATGTGTAAATGTACTTGTTCATATGTGGTTTTTATGGTTATTATCTCCTTGTTATTTGTGTTGGTTATATGTTGGTTATTAGTATGTTTTATGACAAAATTGAGGTATGGCTCTCATCATGTTTTGATTAGAAAATGTGATCCAAAAATGAAATAAAGGTCTTACTGAACAAATTGCAAGTTAGTTTATGTATTCTTATGCAATAGATCAAGATTGTGAAAACACACAAACTTGATAAAAAGTTGCAGCAAAAGAAAAGAATGGAGACTGGAAATAGAAGCAAGAAAAAGAATACAAGTTGATAATGACATTCACCCCTCCTGGGCTACATCTCCACGTCTGCTTCCAGTGTGACCCCTTTATTAAGATGCTAAATTATTAATGACTTTCTATTTGCAAGTTCCAATTCATGAAAATAATGCTTCCAATGTGTTCAAAAGTCCCAAAAGCCCCTGTTTAGGCTTTTGAAATGCTCAATTTGGCCTCAAAAATCCAAAAATACTCTATGTATGCAACTTAAAACAAAATGGCTCTGTAAAATATTCAACAAAGCCCATCATGGATCAATGGTTGGGCTCTCTAGTTATATAGGCAAAGGTCGTGTGTTCGATCCTCAACTTATGTGATTGTTTGGGTGATATGAGGGCGTCTTCATTTATATGATAAACACTAAAACTGATATCGTGATGTGGTCCACAGACCCACCACCATTTTTAACCCATATATGTCATCTATCGGTGGTATAGTATGTTAGCATATGGGGATATGTCATCTATCGGTGGTATAGTCTATTAGAATATGGGGATATGATGGGATCCCACCACATCCCTTCCCCAAACCTGGTGTGGACAATATTTAAATAAAATTTCTCAGCCAATGTATAATAAAAACCTTTGGTAGCCTACTGGTGAGGAGTAGGATTTATTACCGATAGGTCAAGAGGTCGAATCTATCAAACAACTAATCCAAAATTTTGACCTGTAAAACAAGGCCACTTGGCCTCCTTGGATTGGGCCACGTGGTGCCCTCTCATTGGGCTAGGTGGCTCCATTCCATTGGTCCACATCCTACCAACCACGCAGCGACACTTGTCAAAACTTGGACACGCCACATGTTAACTAGAATGATGAGCCTGGAACCCATGATCATTGGAACCATGAGTTGACCTTTGACCACTAGAACCATGAGCATTGAGCGTTGACTTTGACCTACTGTCTTTTGACTTCTTTCCCTATTTTTACCTAAACTTTGACCTTGCATAACTTTTGCATACAATGTCTATCTTTTCCTGTTCAAGTTGTGTTGGAATCAGAGCGAAAAGTAATATGCACTGAGCCTAGTTTCATCTATATTTGAGAATTTTTATTTTTAAGCATTTTCTGGAACTTTGAGCATCTTTTGGATCCTCCAGACCAAAATTAAATGAACAATGAATATATGACCTAATAGATGATAATGAAGCTATTTTGATAAGGTATTAATGCTTATTTATGAATCTCACATAAGTATGAGATGCCTATACCTATTTGTTGTTATGACATGTAAATTACATATTTGTTACATGTTTGATGAAATGCATGTCATGGCTAGTAGGGGTCCATTCAATTATTTGATCAAATGTTTATAGTAGTAGCTTGATTTCATGGTTATTTATCACTTCTGAAAGTTTCATGAAGTTCTAAGAAGAGACCTGAGACCTTGCCCTTAAAAAATCGCTCAGAATCAATGGTCGCTGGCTCAGAATTCCATGAAAGAAACCCATAGTCATTGGCATGCCTTGTTGTGGGAGCGACTAGAATGCCTCATTCACATGCATGGCTTGTCATCGAAGTGGCTGAGGGTCTAGATAAATGAAATGACAAGTTTTCTTAGGGGTTAAGAACCTAGAAGGGTTGGTTGCCTCCTAAAGGGTTTGTATCTCCTGAGGAAGGTTAGATTGGTTTTTATTTTTTCAGTTCAATTTCCTTGACTATACATGGGGATTTTAATCACATCTTACTAGCTTATCATCACATGTTTAACCCAATGGACCGGTTATCTTGGGTAAATGTGGGAGGAGGGTGTTACAGGACAATATTAGAGCATGGTTTCATTCTCTTTGGGTGGTGTCTCATTTTCATTCTCCTCATGTGATATTTGATACGATAGAGTAGTATTAGAATATGGTTCACCCCTTGGACTAGATGGGCAATGTGTTGGTCATGCATACATGTCGGTTGCATATGTGTTCCTCATACTTGTGGCCTATGTGTTTCTTGCATATGCATGGAGGTGGTCATTGTCACAACTGTGCTGTCATGTAGAAGTTGATAATGTTGATGTTGATGTTGGGATGTGTTTGTCATGAATGCATGTCGATTGTATATAAATTTGTTATGCATGTTAGTGTTTATATGTTGTTATGCATGCATGTTCATGGTTTTGGTTATGCATGCATGGTAGGTCATGCATGCATCACGAGGTCATTGTAGGTAGTTTGTGTCATCATGATATTGTTAGTATGTTATGATGCTAATGTGTTGGTTGAGATAGAGTAGGAGATGCAGATCATCAAAGTGAGGTTACAACACTAGACATCAGGGTAAGAGTAGATTGTCATACATGTTTGTATGGTTGGTGTGCAGGTATGTTGGTTAGTGATTATTATAAGAATTAGGGTTATGTACATGTTTGTTAGTCTATGATTTTGCGGTTGCAGGTATGATAGATGTTAGTAATCAGTGTGGTCATATGCACTTGGATCAAGTTTAGTGCATGTATAAGGGCATTTGACGGTAAGAGTATAACAATTGGTTAGATTGGTTGGGTCCATTGGGGTAAAAGGACGGTGGTAGGAAAATCATGAGAAAGGTAATAGGAAAGGTAAAATAAATGGATGTGAGGCATTAGATGCCTTGGCTATGTTGGGAACTATTGTTCTCAATGTTGTGCATGTGTTGCATAGATAAAGGGAGCTCTCTAAAACTTAACCTTATGATATCTAGTAATTATGTTATGATTATTATTATGATGATGTCTATATTTGGATATATGTATGTGCATATTTTATTGTCTGACGGGTTGTCATGGATCATGATTGTTTTATGATGATGTTTATATGTATATATGCATGTATGTATGTCGTTGTCTGATAGGGTCATCAAGAATCATTCTTGTGGAGGAATTATTGCTTATGAAGGTCAATTTAATGAAGTGGTTCTTGGTTTATGAGGAATCAAGTGGTAAGAGTATCCCTGACAACTCTATGAGGTTAGTATCATGTGGATATGAATTGATATTATATGCTTGTACTATGCCTATGTTTATGCTATGGACAGGTAATGATGATCGATACATCAGCGGAATGGAAGAAGTGACTAAGAGGTCATGCCCCAAGATGTCATAAATTCATAGGAAGAATTCTACACCCAAAAAATTCGGGTCGGGGCTCTTGTCCTTTTGGAAATTGTGCAGAACAATTTTTAATTCATCTTCTGATACTTTTGCCATAAGCTCGTGATTATCTTCCTGATCAAGAAAATGGAATAATAGAAGAGTTATGTGAATGATTCTAGCTATAGAAGATTCCTTGTAAGCTTTATAAAGGCACTCAAAGAGTCGAACACCCATTTCATCTAGAGAGGAGAAAGAAGAAGCCTCCTTATAAGACTAGGTCTTTTAGGGACCAAATGGTGTTGCACATATTACGACCTTTAGGAAATTCCAGGTAGAATTTTGTGTTGTGATCCCCACATTCTAACTAGATGACTCTTATGTTTAGTCTTCATTCAACTTCAGGGTCCTCACGAATATTTTTCTTCCTATTTTCTAGGAAAAAATGGAGGTCTCTAGATTCCACTGCATCAAATCCTTTAGCTTCTTGGGAAGAAAAAAAATTGGAGTTTCTTTTCAATATCCCAGAGCTCTAGAGTTTTGACCTATTTATTTTGGAGAACCCACTATTTTTTTCCCCTTCTTTGATGTGCTTCAAATTATGAAAAAATTGTTTCTAAGCCAAGACACCATCTTGGGGAAACTAAGGGGACCACTACTCTTTGACCATCTCCACAAACATATCATCCTTTAGCTAGTTTGAGTTCATTTTGAAAGGACATGTAGGTCTATGAGTGACCCCTTTTAGTTTGAGAAAAATATGAGATTGATTTGATGCATCCCTCACCCCAACCCATTGTTATATGAACATAAATTGATCCATCATCACTTTAGAAATTAGGAAGCGATCCATCCTTTTAGCAATTCTGTTAGGACCTTATTGCTTAATTCTTAATTGTAATATTAATGTGTTAAGGTTATTAATATGCTAACATTAATATGTGAATTATTAATATTAAAATTAATATTAATTGTTAATTAGTAATATTAATTTTAATATTAACTAATATTAAGCACAATGATAATATTAATGCTAAATTACAATGTTAATTATGATGGTTGAGTAGGGATTAAGAGGATATAATGTGGTGGATTATACATGACCATGGTTGCCCATGTTGACTAGTGTTGACCATGGTTAACATTGGTTTTGCATGGTTCACCATGGTTGGATGGTTCATCATTATTGATAATGGACGATAATGGTTGGTCATGATTACTATGGTCATCGAGGGATTATTAGGATAGATTAAGGTGGGCTAATACTGACCATGGATGACCATTTTTAGTATGACTAATGATGCAAAACATAATTGACAATAATTAACCACAGTTGACCATGAAAACAATAGTTGGCAATGATTATCCATGGTTGACCAAGACCATGGAGATGACACATGGTTCACTATGTTTTCCATTTTGATCATGCTCGATCACCATGATAGATCAAGTGCTCTATAGTTGGTTGAATACATTGATTATCTATGATTGACCACAAATGCCCATGTTTAAACTTGTTTCCCATGGTTGACCATGGTTGGACTATGTTTGTCACATACTCATGCTATATTTGAGTCTAGAATTGGAAAATGTTTGTGACATTGCAACCTTGGATAATTATTGTACTATTCCAACATCACAACATGTTGATCACATGCAACATTAATTTGTTTGTCATTATAGTTCATTTGTCACAATGCTACAATAGTTTTTTCATCCTATTGTTTGAGTATTTATTTTCATAGTAGTTTCACACAATTATTTTTTACACAACCACACTATATTGTTACTTTTGAAATACCACATTGTGAACAGATATTTGTTTTTATTTTTTTAATAATAACCTAGGATTTTATATTAAAAGTCTCAGTATTAAAATCAGAAGTTACATTTCATTCATGTTAGGAGAGTCTCTCTCCATGATTCTTAATTCATAATTTATGTCCTTCCTATATGAAAAAGGTTTCCTTCTTACAATTTATTTTCTAATTAAGCTCTAGTAGATTTTTTAGCATTTCCAAAAACTATCTATTAAAAAACAAAAGGAGAAGAAATTTTAAAGACTATATATAGAGGAAAAAAACCATATCATAATCAACCTTGATCTGAATTCTTTTGTATCAGAAATGATCTTCTTCTTTTGTATCAATATTAGTGATGTTCCATTTTTGTTGATATGAGTGTTTGTATTCTCTACTTGTCAGAGAGACTTTCATGAATTTGGTATCTTGCTTATTTTCCTACCTTTTCTTGAACTAGATTTTGAAGTGGAGAATCAGCTTTTGATGTTGCTCATCAGAATGGATCTTCACTTCAACAAATATTTCCTTATGAGGATAGTGTATCAAAAAGGAAATTGAGCCCTTAAAAATTCACATGATAGGAACCCTGAATTTGATACCCACTGAATTTTCTAGATTGTCTGTTTCTTGTCCTAATGTAAGCTTGAATCTCAAAGAGAATTCCATCAATGGCGGATATCTATGCATAATGCTACATAGAAACCAAATCAACTAATACAAGAAATTCATATAAGGACCATTCCCACTGACAACCCAAGAAAAACTTAGACTAACAAAAGTAGTGAAACTAGCTATAGAAATATTAAAAGGACACCATGAGGGGACCAAGGAGGAGCTCAATATGTAAAGACACAACTGAGGACAAAAAAATAGGGCCAAAGATTACCTTTGCAATGTAAAACCCAAAGACGAGAATACAAACTATATGCACTCATGGAGAAAACATCCATACCTTTAATAGATGCTTGTCTTAGCTAGCAAAGCCTTTCCACAATCCTCCACCACCTAGCTAAATCATGCTCCTCTGTACTATCCTCCTTCTTAGTGATTATAGAATTTATATTGTTCTTCCCATAATGACCATATTCTTCCTCCTTAAGAGACCATCATGACTTGTTCTCCATACTCGAGACTAATTTGAGACTTTGAATCATACCAAATGAGAGGAGGATGGTATGATACATGCCTTTCTTGGGTATAATTTATATTTTCACTTTTTAGGTTGCTACGAATCTTTTCCACTCCAACTCCAAGTAGTGGCACTTGTGATTGCATTATTTTTCATAATACACATTGATGAAGGATTTAACAATCCACTTTTTAATAATTTCATGAGATAGGTTAAGCAGAGGGATCATATATGAGATGGCCATCCCATTCAAGAATTCCTTTAGGAAGAGAAGTGCCTTGATTCGATTTTTCATCAACATTAGAGTTATTTAATCTCAACACATGATAAAAGTGGGATTTTGGCATATAATACAAAATCTTGAGAGTTCTTATAATTATCTAAGAGAGACAAACATCTTGGGGTAGATATTTTCATCTTATCTTTGAAATGAATATGATGGAATTGCTAGAAAATAATTAATGAAGTAATGAAACACATACAATATTGTGAAAAGACAATTACATTAAAGTTGTGATCTTCCCACTTAGCAACAATGTTAAGGGAAATATCAGTTTTTGGCTAGTTTTGAATTAATTCACATTATCACTTAGGAAGTGTGGGTTTAGAGGCCCCACTTGTATTTTTGATCAAATGTGAGTCCAAAAATTAAAGGATGGAGGAGAAAATTGAGCCATTAGTGGTATGTGGGGACCACTCATAGAAAATTGCAGTCCACATGGGAAACACACTCTCATTGGAGTGAAGTTGGTGGGGGAAAGTCGAGTTGGGTCCACATGGGCATCCTGGAGGATCTTTGATAAATAGGGCAAGAGGCACTCATTTTGGTCATTCATTCATTGATTCTAAAACTTTTCTTTGACATAGCACACTTGAGCGAATGCCAAGTCTGAAAGTGTTGTTTAGCACATGAGTGTCTCCGAGCAGAGATCTCAACCCTTGCTTCAGCGGACTTCGAGTGCCAGGCTAAGGAGGGAGTTCGAATTAGTCCCAAATCATACTAGCAGTAGGGAGGTCGAGTTATAACAACATAGAGAGTAGCAATAGGGAGGTCGAGTTACAGTAGTAGGGAAAGTAGTAGTAGGGAGGCCGAGTTACAACAATGGGGAATGTAGCAGTAGGGAGGATGATTTACAAGAACAGGAAAAGTAGCAATAGGGAGGCCAAGTTACAATATTACGGAGGTCGAGTTATAGAAACTAGGAGGTTGAGTTATAGAAGCAAGGAAAGATGTAGCAATACAGGGACTATGCAGTGCATGGAGGAGACCCACTTGGGATTTGAGCAGTGAAGGGAGTTGGGCCTAAAACTTGAGCTGGAGTTCGGGGAAGTGTTGTGGGGGCTTTTCCAACATTTTGGCGGAGCATTAAAAATAGCATCTGCTATAGGCTGCATCTTTTGCTTGTGGAGGAGGGCCAAGCATTTGGGGTCAATTTTGGAGTGTCAAAACTAGGACAAACCCTTTCTGGGTTTTTTATGGGTTTTTGACTAGGACCTTAGAAATAATTTGGTAGAATTTTTGGGCAGATTTGAAGGGTCAAACAGGGGTCCCAATTTAACCAGCGGCTAGAGAAGTTAAGGGAAATAGGGCCAAATTTCCGAAGTCAAGCATTAGAAAATTGCTTCGTGGGTTATTCTGGGTATTTGGTGTAGAGGCTGGGATTGATTCCCAGAATTTTCTAGGCACTGGAGAGGGCCCTAACAGCAGATCCATTCAACCAACAATGTATTTCTGGGCATCTTCAGTGTAGTGCTTAAGAAAAATAAAAACATTTTTGTGGAGGGTGTCTTATTTTTCATTTGGGGGATTTGCTAGCTTACATTGAGCAAGCCTAGGTGCACTCCTTCCAACACCTTATTGTACACCCATATTTATTAATAAAAAGATCCCAACAATGCACTTTTTGGTGTAGTTTTATGGTCTAGTTGTGTGTTCACTATTTATGGTGTTTTTTTTCTATATTTTCTTTCATATTTTCTATTAATTTTCATTAGGGATATGAAAGTGGTTTCAAAGCCATAATCTTAGTTCAGATTGTCGGAAATACTAGAATCAAACAACATGGAGGTAACCTTGAATGAGGTGATTAGGATCCAACAAATGATGATTGATGTGGGAAGAATTTGATTCATTCCACAATTGGGAATCTAGAGATGATTACAATTGATGTAGAGTTACTAGGAGAAAACTGGAGGACATACCAATCATTGAGTAATGGCATTCAAGCATCCCTCTTTTTTTGGGAGTTCTGTGAACTAAGAGACATGCACAAATCAATGGAAATTTAGTGGAATGTTGTGGAGATGATGAGGAGGATTAAGGAAGAAGATGAGAGAGTAGTTCAAGGAACCATGGTTGGCAAGGAGATAGTTGAGCATACACTTGTTGATGAGATGCCATCTGTTGTTAAGGTATCCATTGATGAGGTTTCGAGAGACATCTCCACTATTAATGAGGAGCTAATAGGTACTGGGACATCCATACCTATGACAGAGTTTCACGAAGAGAATCACTTACAACTGATTGGTTAGAATGTCTTAGATGTTGGGTTGTCTATGGAGGAGCAGTAGGAGGCTCATGTTGAGCCCATGATGGAGTAGGATGTGCATCCATCCTTTGGGATAGCCGTTGATGAGGGGTAGCATAGAGACCAAACGTTGGGATTTCAACATAGTTCACTTTAGAGGTGCACTGACAGGATCTACTGCATTATCAACCCATCCCTACACATTAGATTGAGAGAAGCAAAGTTGTCTAGGCATACCAAAGGGGATGACTAGGTTAGAAGCACTATTGGGTAACATTTTCCCATTGGAGAGAGAGAGAGACGGAGCCACCTAGTCAAATCTCGTGCATTGCCCTAGGTAGTAGGATGAGACAATCTAGGTTGCACAGGGTGCATCATCCAGATGTTGGAGTTGTTCTATGTGCATGTGTTTGTGCATTTGATCCATCTCTTCGGGTCATATGGTGAGAGATTCTAAGTTGTTATCCTATGGAGTGGGCTATGGAGATGGTGGTGGACCTCAGTGTAGCTCAACAAGAGCTTCCAGGCAGTAGGGATGTAACACCGCCTCCTAGGTCTACCCAAACTAACCATGCCAACTAGGGTAAACATGAGAAGAGATGCTACTACAATTAGATTTGACCTCCTATGTCACCTTAAGGAAGTGGAACCAATGGAACATCACATACAATCATCTAACATCAATAACAGACCCCTTAGGAGATAAGTCAGCCACTCAGATAACATGTTAGTGGGTCTCACTACTACCTTTAAGCTCTTAGCCTTCAGTCACTCTCACATTATGGGCAAGGGAACGACCGACAACTCAAATTAGCTCTCACAGACCTACTTGCCAATGACTATGGTCCAAAATTCTCAATTCTATGCCCAACGACCTCAATATTTCAACCACTTTTGTAGCCCATAATCCTAGCCTCTACCCATAACTTGTTATAACTTTCAGATATCATTAAAAACCAAATAAAAACACTGGTCAATAAAAATCACTCTCAGGAATAAGCCTGAGCATCCCCAACTGAGACTGACATTCTAGCAAACACTTGGCATCAATGCAACCCACGTGTCTAGGATACAAGACACAGTATAAACGACTAAAACAATTTATGGAACATCATCAGAAGGATCACCTCCTTTTCCATTGAGCTACTCGATCATCAATTAGGTCTTACATCCATCCATTTAACAATTACAAATAAATACATGAAATAACCATGACATAAACCAATCACATAACCATGCTTATAACCAACATTAAACCATGTAAATAGTAGGGATATGACAACCATTAAATCCATATATAAATCAGTGCAAAAGTAAGATAACTTAGCTTTTATTAACTATAGGAAAATCTGACCAGGTTGTGGACTTCCACGTACCCACCAACCATAGACATGACTGAACCAATTCTCTCTTTCAGCTAGTCACCCCCATGCCATATTCCAAGCATGAATGTGGGATCTCATAGAAAAAAAAATCCAAGAGCAACCAAGGGAATCCAGAGGTTAAACCACATCCACCCTCATCAAACCGTGATCACATCAAAACCGGTGCTTCGATCACAACCGAATAGAAGTTCGAATTCCATCTGGAATCCATCACTATCCTTGAGGAATTTTCTATCTCCTTGTTTCTCAGGCTTTACTACAATCCAAACCCGAATCACTAGGCCCTAAACCGAGACCGCTCCCTCAAGATTTACCATGTATCCTGCCAAAACCAGTCAAGAGATTCCAAGGCATTTGTGCATGAAACTTGAGACCACCTTCGCTTCAGATTCCCTAATCCATCTGGCAATTCCAAAGTTCCAAATCGAAATAAACATCCAAACACACCATGGAATCCAAGAAACAGCTACGCTAGGCTGAAAACCACTGTCATAACCAAGAATAACCATGCCATTGACAACAAGAGAAACATACACCAACATGCAAAGCCATGCATGTCCAAACCAGCTAGGAAATCATGCATGAAAAAGGCTACCTGCAAGTATTCCTGCTGAAGTTTCTTGATCTTACTTTCCTTTCCTTGATCCTTGCTTTCTTTTCCTTTCCTTTCTTTAATCTAGAGTGCTCCAAGAAAACTCTAAGTGACCAAGAGAGTGAATGAGAGAGAGAGAATAATGAAGGAGATCCAAAATTGAACTTTACAAAAGCCATGAACTAATCCTCATAAGACTTTTTATGAATGAGGCCTCTATTTTCTTCGCCTTTTATTATTTTCCTCCTCACATGCAACCTGTGACCGTTTACCTCGGTTTTCTCTTAATTTTCTTTATTTTCATAAACAAATGTGTCAAAAATGCCTTTTTGTTAGCATTTGCCAACTTCCTTAGCCAAAACACACATCCAGTGATGACCACTAGGATACATTTTCCCAACATTAAGCTTGGAATAAGTGTCCCTTAACCGTGGTCTTATTTTTCCTTTATTAACTTTTATTACATGAACTTTTCACCAGGGCTGTTACAGAACCTCCTCCCCCCTGCCCCCTTAGGGAACACCATCCTCGGTGTTAAACCACACCAATACCTCACCACAACCACTGAAAAGAAAACATATTGCCTATGGAGCTTTATAACTTAGCTCGTTGTAGTATTTACAATGAAGAACTTGCTCAAAAGAAAAATATCATGACAACAGGACAATATAATAGCTGCACCACTCATTAGAGATTTATAAATTATCTCATGGCACTATTGACATCCATGTACATATATGAATACCAAAACATCATCAAAACATATGCCAAACATAAACCAACATCAAATCAAAGCTTCTTTGCCTCAACCAACAAACAATGAAGGATATAGGGCCCACATCTGATCCACCATTTCCCATGTAGCTTCTTCAGGCCCAAATTTCTTCCAATGAACTTTAACTTGCTCTATGGATTTATTACTGAGCATGACATGTTTCCACTACAATATTCGCTAAGGCTCTAGCTAAAACACTCCTTCTTGGTCCACCTGCAATACAGACACATCAATAACATGATCAACATCCTTTATATACTTCTTAAGCAATGAAATATGTAAAGCATCATGGAAATTCACTATTGGAGGCAGTCCAAGTCAATATTCCACTAGTCCAATCCTGTTAAGGTTCTCAAAAGCCTTGCAATACCGTGGTACCTATTATCACTCAGATTTTCCCAAAAGTTGTAAGAAGGGGAAAGGGGTCTGAGGTAACCACAAACCAATCTTTTAGATATAGAATCTAGCCAATCTGTATCCAAAGAGGGCTCTCTCTTTAAGTTTTAGATTTTTTTTATAATATTTTAGGCTAGTTATTAGATCTTGGGGTTTTGTTTGAATTTGTTGGTGAATTTCAGTAGCAAAGGGGTATAACTGAATAGTTTAGTCCATTGGGCTAATGGAGTCAGGGAAAATGGCTCAACTGGATTTAGTTTCTCAATAAAGGATGGTTTCACATGGCAAGATAGCTGAACAAGGAGCAAATAGAGACTTAAAAAGATGGGATGGGCTTAAAGGGTTAAAGGGCAACTAAGAATCCATCAACATACTTTAAGAGAGCAAAACATGACTAACCATCAATAAAAAACAATTAAGAATTCTGTACTAAATGATTAAGATGAATAAAATAGGAAATATGAGCAATTAAGAATTCACTGTTTATGCTAGTTCGGAAGAAAACATTAAGAACAAAAATGATTGAGGACAGATTGCACTTAAGCACTTTCTCAATTATTCTTTTTCATTTAATATTAAGATATGGAACATAATGAATATTATAAACCAGAAAACAATAACACATGAGATATAAGATACTTATTTGTTTGATGTCCAACACATGAATCCTATGAAAAGTCCTTTACATCAATCCTTCATCCATCCAGCCATGAAAAATTTGTCCAACACCACTTTTTATTGCAGAATATCAGTTTTACAATGTCAAAGAATCCACCCCCAATATTCTGAATGGGGGTGTATTTATACAAAAATTTTACAATGAAATATCTCCTAACAAAGTGAGATATAAACTGAGATGACTAATCATATCTTTTAAGAAAATAGGGCAGAAGACCTTGTAGATGACAGATAAGGCAACTGAATGGTTTGCTGTCCCTATTTTTCAGAATGTGCTAGAGTTAGGCCCTATGATTTGGCCTCTTGCTGTCCTTGGTGTAATTATGTGCTGGCTACTTTGTTCCTACTGATACACTTTACCTACATTTGATACTCTTTTCATTCTCTTTACCCTCATTGACTCTAGTAAAAATCAAAGTTTACCTTTTACTAAAGATAAATTACAAAATTTCAAGCATTTGTTCCCACCATTTTGGATGTGGTATTCTAGTTTTCTGAAGCTTTTTGAGGGTTTCATCTGTTTCTGTATACCTGAAAAAATGTAGGCTGAATTGGGAACAAATGCTTCAGCTCATGCTTGACATAGAATAAGTTCTCTAGGCTGTCATAAACAACTCGGCCTGTAGGGAGTGCTTTTATTCCTGATGCACTTGTTGATGAACTCGCTTGATTGACTACATATTGATTCAACTTATTCACATAATCTTTATGCCTCATTAATCTGTCATTAATCACTAAGGATTGGGTAGCCCTTTACTCTAAAATGGAAATTTTCTCTATAAAATCATTAATATCTACCTGCATGTCATAACATCTTCTTTCTAAATTCTGCATCAAAGTTTTATCGGTTAATACCCTTTTGATTTCCAAAATGGTTTATGTTCTATCTGTGATGCCAAATTCTTTTAGCTATTCCTTATTCCTAGTATTCAAAAAATGTATAAGCCTATTGGCTTCGTCAGACATTTTTCCTAATTGTGCTCTTGTCCTTTGAATTTCTTCCAGGGTTGTCTTCACTAGATCAATCTGCTCAAAAATTACTTGGATGGATGGCCAAACATCATTTATGGATTGAGTGATGTTGGCCCAAAGAATTTTCTTAATTTCTGCTAGGGGTCTGTCAAAAGTAAGATCCTTTTCTAATGATTTCACTTTATTTTCTAATGTTTTAATCTCTCTTGTTTTTTTTGCAACATTTATCTTTGAGAGATCATAGCTTCGTTCTAGTTTAGAAAACTATTCTTTTAACCTGTTTGGCTCTGAAACTTGTAGTCTCATGTCCTCCATTGAATTTATTAATTCTTCTGTATTCAAATTGGCACTGCTGCCTTGTGAAGTTCCTGCTTTTCCTGCTGTTGATGTACCTGTGATCACCTCTGTTGTAGCTGCTGGAATGTTTGGTGCTAATGCTGTCCCAAGTGTAGAAGGGACTGCTATTGAGACTACTGGTATTACATTAGAACGCTGAGAGGTTGACTTTCCCTACTTTCCCTTCAATGCTTTTTCTAGTTCTTGTTCAGTCTCATTCAGTCTCTCATTAAGTTTCAGGAGTAAATCCATCAACTCTTCTTCAGATTTTTGCTTTATAATCTCAGCAGTCTATGGATGCCTTGAAGGAGGTAGCTTTAGCTGCTTCCTCAAGGCAGCGATATCTTCATCTTTATTTTTGATTAATGCTTCTAGACCCTTCACATCTTTGGGATCATGTCCCAATCGAATAATAATTTCTTCCAAAGACTTTAACCTGTTGATTTTAGCCTAGGAGGAGGCTTTCTCTAAGTGTAGTTGGTCCATTATGTTATCTAAAGAATTTTGTAACCTATGAGACATCATTTCTTTACCATTCAAGGTTGAATAGATCATTTCTGTAGTTTGTTTATGTAATTCAATATGATCCATAGGATGAATATCCTTTGCCATGACCTCCAAATTTGTTTTGAGATAGTCTGTTGCTGTTTGAGGTTGTTGCACTTTAAGCTTGAAGTAGCTCATTATCATTTTGCCTTTTTTAATGTCACAGGCTACCATTAACCTCTATTGAATTGTTGGGGCCATTTTCAAATATTGATTGTAAATTTTAAGCCTCAATGGATCATATCTAGCTTTGATTTTTGTAAATGATTTCTTGATATCTAAGGAATCTTTCATTTGTGGCCTGAAAGATGATACCTCTGCACTTTGCTGCCTTTCTAGCTCTTGCCTCTGTGAGCTAGTGGATGTTCCTCCCATTGGAAAAGTGTGTTGGCTATCCACTCCTCTGACTATTTGTTGTCTCTTCAATAAATTCCTCCTCTAAAAGGGGATTCAACCTTTGCCTTTTTGTTCTAGGCTGCTCTGAGGGTCCACTGGTAGGGGTAGCTACTTCTCTGTCTCTCTTTTTATTCCTTTCCTCATTCAGAGGAGTTTGCAAGTTGGAAGTTTCTTCTACATTGGTTTGAGTTGGAGGAGTTGGCATTTGGCACTATTCTTTAGAAGCTTCAGGTTGCTTAGACATTGTAGATTGTTCTGTAGCTTGAATGTTGGTCTCTAATTCCTTGCCTTTTGATGACCCTGTGGATTGTGTGCTGATTTCTTGTGAAATTTGCTGAGAGATTCCAGCAATAGATGCACCAATTCCTGATCTTTGTACCTGCCCAAAAGAATCCAGGTCAAGTGTTTTCTCAAAATCTTTCATAAAATTCTCAATATTAACCTACTCACTCTCATTTTCTACTAAGTTCCCTTATTTCCACTCATCCATTTTTGTAAACTATTCAATCTTTGGGATCCTATGGTGAATGTATGGTGACAACCTGTTCTTCATTCTTCTATCACATATAAAGCTGTTAGGGTCATATGGTACCCAACCAAAACACTTTTGTAACATAAGATGATATTCTAAAATTATTTCAGCTTCTCTCAATGCCTCCCTAGTGTTGCAGACAAAAGGGCCTAGTTGGTTCTTGATTCTAAGCTAAGCTTTCTTCTTGGCATTGTAAAAATGGACTAGGTCTACCTTTATCATTTGCCTGAAATATTCCAATGCAAAGAGTCTCATTGGAACATACTTTGGTAGCTTAAAGGGGCAGAGTTCACACCCATAGATCCTAATTATTGTATGGTTCTTATATAGGTACCAATCACCTATCCTGTACTGTTTGGAGAATTGGAGGATTTTCTTCATATCGCCATTGATCCTAGGAGGGGAAACTCCTATCAACAAAGTGGTTGCTGGATGGACAAATAGATATATGAACTGATTGTAGGTGTAAGGGGTCTAAAGGGATTTACAAAAAATGGGACTCCAAAATATGATAGACCTGAGATTTCCTTTGGTGTCAAGCTTCCTGACAGGGAAAGGGAAGTTCTCTGATTGATAATACAACAAAAGATGACAGATGAAAGTAGTATACTTGAAGACTCCTTCATCGTCCAGTCTTAGGAATTGATCATGAATCTTAATGGAAATATAGGAAGCATAGTCATACTTAACAACAGGTGGCTATCCAGGAGTAAAAAGTGACAACAACACTAGGGTTACTTCATCAATGTATTCAGTGGTGTTGAATCCCATAACTAAAGATATCATATCCATTATAAGTCTGTCGTTATCTGTGAAAAAGGTCTGTACATATGGAGAGGGGCCTTTGGGCTGATGTTTTTCTAACATGAAGGTCTGACAGATGCGAATGAGTTTTGATTGGGGTATTCCCATGGATTTCTCATGTAAATATCCCATAGAAAGGGGAGCTAGGGCTTGACCAGGGGAAAATTGTAATATTTCATTTATGGATGTTGTTGTTATGGGGAAAAGAACTGTTTGACTTTGGGACATAACAACTCTCAGGTTTGGATCATAATTGACACATTGATGAATTATATCAGGGAAAACATGGACTGAGGGAAGAAAATATCTGGGGAGGTTGGATTCCCATAGTCCCTGGATGTCTGAGCCATTTAGGTAGTTGTCTCTAGATTGGCAAAAGACCTTGAGATGATTCTGGTTACTGGATAGGTCCTTTATTTGGAATTCTTTATCTGCAAAAGGCAGATAGTCTAGGTCCTTATGGGGGGCATTGAGAGGTGTGACATTCAAAACAATAGGGGTTTCCATTTCTGGTTCTTGTGGATTTCGAAATGGAATTTGGGTTTTCTAAGAGAAAATAGGCCAAACTGCAAGTTTGGAGAACCTATATAGTGAAACAAAGTTTGAAATTCTACTGAATTTGGCCCTTTTTCGTGGAATTTTCAGTGTAAAACCAAAACTTGCAGGGTTTCGATGAAATTGGATAAATACTTGTAATGGGGAAGTGAGCAGTGCAATGGCAGGTTGAATAATAGGTTCCAGAGTGCGTCGATGCAAATTTTTTGACCAAGTCGCGGTTGGAAAGCTTTAACAATTGACTGGGACATCACTTTGCATGGGAGCTCAGGTTGCTGAATAGAATACTGAAAACGACACTTTGTTTGTTTTATTAACAAAGTCAAGGTTGGGGGGGATTGTTTATATTTTGGGTGAATGACGTAAGCTAGACATGACACTTTGTTGTATGCGGAGGGTCGTAAGCAGTCTGGTATCGCACCGCTTTTGGGTCAAGTGGTATTTGACCAGGAGCCAGCGATCCCGTTGATTATATGATGTGTGGTGGAGGTACAGGATGAAAATTGCGTGGTGGTCGCGCATTAAGACACGGTCACCATGGGGGGCGTGATATCAATAACAATCATCAGATGAGGGGAGTGCGATTGGACGGGCGACAGGCAAATGATATGGTGGAGCTTTAATTGTGGCGGGCCCAATATAATTAAAAAATTAATTAATCATATCGGGGTGATTGTGATAGGTTGGGGAGGTTCTTAATTAACCTTAAGTGTTAATTAATTCCTTGCTAACGCAGAGGGAGATTTAGTTTCTTAATGAGTCAATAATTAACCCATTAATCCAATTTTAACACTGATTATGGTTATATTTAACATGGGGCGAGATATATATTTTTTTGGGGATTCTATATATATTTAATAATACGGAAAAGGGTGAATGTTTTTCGGGAGTTATAGTATAATTTAGAAATTAATATGAAACAATGTGATAAAAAGCACTAAGTAAAACATCAGAGTGTACATTTAACTTAGGCTTAAGTGGAAAAAAGGGGTTTTATGTAATATTGTGTATTTTTACTAAGTAAAATAGGATTTTACTTTAGGAAAAGACTTATGAAAATGAATGAATGATGGTTTTATGTACTTAGGCTTTTGAAATTATTGGGCCAAGGGTCCAGTCCCTCCAGAAGTCAGAGAAATGCTCTGAGCCCCTCCAATTTAACAAATACCCTAGTCCTTAGTGGAAGTTAGTAAATAATTAGGGAAAATGAGAAGGGGAGTTAATCATTATGACTTTGATTTGTTTGTGATGTCTTCAATGTAGTTTATGCCTTTGCCTTATGATGAAAAAGTGAAATATTAACACATTTAGAGACATTATTCATTACACACAATTCAGCAACATCATCTACCTACTCTACCTACTTTAACCAAGCATTTTTTCTTCTTTATTAGGGTGCATTTAAACTGGCAAACCCTCTTCAACTTCCTTTTCTTTTACATAATGATTTCTATCTAAGTCTACATTTATTACATCCAAGGGCTTAGATTAAACTGTTGAGCTCCTTTTTATTTACTCTACCCATCTACTTATCTGCCAAGATTACACTATCTGGTCAGATATTTATTTTCTATTTCTACAACATAAAATTGAAATATCAATGAGCCAAGCTTAAACAGTTTGACTCTTCAAAAATTGTGGCATAAGTGACAAGCTGCACACAATTGGTTTATTACACAAAATGAAAAAGTAGTGGCAATTACATTTTCACACTTTCCTGGTCTTTTTTTGTTTGGGGTTCATTTTCTTTCATTTTCTCGACCATCTTTATTCTTTTTACCCTTTGATTTTTCTTTTAGGGTATACCCTCTTTACATTTTTTTAAATTTTTTGATTTTTTGAAAATATGTAAAACCTTTGCAACAATAAAAGGTATGAACATATTACAGAGCTCAATAAGTCAATCATGACATATGACACCTATTGGTATAGGGACCTAACACTAGCTCCACTTGGGGATAGCTTGTCTTGGAGAAAAGTCAAGAACAGTAGATCAGATAGCCTCTGAATGACTTTGACTGTATTTTGCAATCTTCTTTTTTCTTGCTGCTTTATTATATGTATGACAATGATACTTATGAAGATTAGGGCCTTCTCTTCGAGCTTCAACTCCAAAAGTCACTGTCCAATCAAAACTGTGACATTAAAAAGATATAGTATGTATAGGTTAATCATCATGGTAGACTTAATAAGTAGGATCAAAGTAATGTTTTACCATTCGACCATTGATTGGTCCTTCCTCTGATGATGTACCATACAAGTTCTTCAAATAATATGTATTTTTTCCTTGTAGAGCCTGGATAATATATGGACCTTTCCATAGGAAGTCAAACTTCCCATGTTTCCCCTTGTCCTCTCTTCTAGAATCCCATCTCAGCACTTTCTCTCCAGGGTAGAAATCTTCCGCTTTAGTTCTTCTATCAAATATCTTCTTGAGCTTTTCCTACCATATTTGGGATCTCTGATACACTTCCTATCTGGTCTATTGTAGATTTATGGTTTGATTAATCCTCCTTTGGATATCATTGGGTTCCACTTGAGCTTCTTGAAGTAGTTTCATAACAGGAACTCCCAATGATGAAGGGAATACTGCCTCCATGCCATAAACTAATTCATAAGGACTAGTGCCAATGGATTTTTTAGTTGTCAATTTGCCTGCCCATAGTACATTTATCAGTTTCTTATGCCAAGTCTTCTTGTTTTCTTCCAACAGTTTCTTAATAATATTGATAAGGCTTTTGTTGGAGGATTCAGCTAGTCCATTTCCTTGTGGATAATAGGCTGTGGAATGGCCTAAGGTCATATGGTATTTATTACAAAAACTAATCGTTTTTCTTGATTTAAAGGTGGTAGCATTGTCTGTTATGATTTTTGTGGGGCAGTGAAATCTGGATAATATGTTGGTTCCTAGGAATCCTATGATTACTGCATCTATGGCCTGTCTAGAAGGTATGGCCTCTATCCATTTGGTAAAGTAATCAGTGGCAGTAAGGATCCATTTATGCTGGCTAGAGGAGGGAGGGTGGATTTCTCCAATGAAGTCAAGATCCCATTGTTGGAATGGTTTTTCAGTAGAGATGGGTTTCATGGGTAAAAGTAATAGTTTTCTCTTGCCCTCAAAAATTTGGCATTTATGGCAAGAGGGAACAAATTTTTTCACATCAATAAACAAGGTTGGCCAATAGAAAATGGCCCTTAAGATCTTATCTATAGTTGATTTCGAGTAGAGGTGTCCACCACAATCTCCTGCATGAAAATCTTGAAGTGTCTTGTTAGCTTCATTCTTTAATAAACAACTCAATAAGATTCCTTCATGATTTTTCCAAAAAAGAGCACTATCTAAAATGCAAAACTTTAAAGCTTTCATCTTTAAAAATCTACTTTTTGTTCTGGAGAAACCTAGAGGAGCCTGCAGGTTTTGTAACACATAGATTATATCAGCATACCAAGGGGAATCGGAGAAGGCCTGGCTGATCTGTGGAGTCACCATCTCCTCTTTGTTGTCCAATTCATTTATGTCCAGGGCTTGGAAGTTTGTTTCTGTCATGAGTTTAGCCAATCCCTGTCCTTTTATCAATTTAGTAGGTTTTATTTCAATATCATACTGTAAAATGGTAGCAATCCATTTACCTCTTTTTCCTTCAATTCCATCTTGAGTTAGGATGTCCCTGACAACAATGTTTGGTACATAAGCTACCACATGAGAATACAATATATAAACTCTAAAGTCCTTAATTGCTTTAGCAAGTGCAAATGCCTATTTTCCCATGATTTTATACTTCAGTGATGCATATCTAAGTGCTTTACTAAAAAAGGCTATGGGTTTCTCACATTCTTGGCCATCCTTTTGTAGTAAAGTAGTCGCTATAGTGTGCTCTGAGGCAAAAGAAAAAGTTATGAAATCTCCATCAAATTGGGGACTTGTAAGGACTGGTGTTTTGGTCAAAGCCATTTTAATTTCTTCAAATTCTTGTTTGGCTTCTACCGTCCATTTTATACTTGAATCCTTTCTTAACATATTATTGAGTAACTTAATTAATTCTGCTAAATTAGATATGAATCTTCTCAAAAAGTTCATCTTTCCTAAGAAATCATGAAGTTCTTTGATACTTCTAGGATGAGGTATCTACAAAATTGCTTCTATTATGGCAGAATCAATTCGAATGCCATCCTTTGAGATAATGTGCCCTAAGAGATTACCTTCTTCAAGACCAAACTGTTGGAAATAATACTGAGAGGGGGGGTGAATCATTATTATCAAGTCAATTATTTTTCATTTCATACAAAGATTTGCATATGCTACTTCAGTCAGCACAAACAACGTATATACGCAACTTCAGTTAATTAAACTCACATATAACTTGCAGACTTATAATTTAGTTTACTTCTTCAGATGTTGATCATTAATCTGTGTGTCAGAATCATATAAACAGTAACCAGGAACAACAAAAATAGAGGAGACAGTCACACACAAAAACACAAGATATAAGGTGGAATCCCAATGTGGGTGAAAACCACCTCCTGCAATTCGTCTCTATCTTCTTTCAATTAGAAACATCTTTTTACAATGTATCTATACTGGTGCAGTCTTATACTAGTACGCAGGCTGCTACCTACAGAAGGCTACAACCTTCTCTTGTTCTCCAGCCTCTCCTAGAAGGGAGCTACAACCGCCTAAGCTTTTGTACTAGCTGAGATACTAGTACGTAGGTACTGACCTACAGAAGGCTACAACCTTCTCTTTTCTTCCAGGGACTACGTTTCATAAATTTTCAGACTGGATCCATGAATGACTTCAACCAAAAATCAAGTATATATGCATCAATCAATCCCCTTTGTACAAACAAATACTGAATCAACCAATCACTTCTCAGAATGCTTTAACCAGAAAATAGTAACAGTAACCAGACACCAATTCTGAACCCAGAGCACTGCAGCAATAAACAGAAGCATCTAAAGCATATTTCATGAGACGTACGCTACTTCAAAATATAGAAACCTGCGTACATACGCATCTGTATCAAGACCAACCAGCGTATATGCTGTCTTCTCTTGCTGAACCTGCGTGTATACGTGCCTCTGATGTGCCGAACCTGCGTATAGATCTATAAAATATAATTTACCTTTTTCACTTAGTCATTTATACCTAGATTATCATATTTAAAGATCTAATCATGCGCCAATTATAATAGATCAAAAATCACACAATGATACTACTATTCAAGCCTTAAGATTTTGACCCATCAATATAAATTATCCATATTTTAGCACTCAGGTTCCTCCTTGATTCAGATCCTGCTATGCACCACAAACCAATCACCAGTATTCCAATTTTTTCTCCTCTTAGGATATTCAACACTTAAGTCTGTACACTTGCCAAATGATCTACTTCCCTTTTTATAGTCTTAGGCCTTACTCAAACCATGGTCCAAAACCATTGAGAACCAATACTAGGGACCCAATACTTGGGTTCAACACTTTGAATGCAATACCAAGGACCAAAACCATAGGTTCAAATATATTGGACTAAATACCATGGACCAAACATAAGTTTTCCCACATGTACGCACTTTTCTTTGCATGAAAGTGCGTGCATACGTATACACGCCTTTTGATGGATAATCTCGCATGTATATGCGACTTTTTTAAGAGGAACCTGCGTATACCTCATTTTCTTTTATTCTGAGAGCCTGAACTCTGATCTGCCATTTGTGTGAGTTGCCATCAAGGACAACTTTGAGTGAGTTGCCATCAAGGAAAACACCTACGTCATAGAGCCAAACCTGTGTCATAATGCCAACAATCTCCCCCTTTACACTTTATGGCAACCCCAAGTCACTCAAAGTCATTCTCCCCCTTTGACATCAAGGGCAAAGGGTTATGCTCCCCCTGAGTACATGTTGAATTCTCTGCTCTGTTGTGCTATCCAAGCTCCCCCTGACTGTAGGCAAGGTCTGCAAGAAGATGTTCTACAAGAAGATACATAACTTTATACATTATAAATGACCTTCCTACCACCAAAGGCTCATACATACATTCATCTCCCAATCCAAGTGGGGATACACCAAAAGTTTGTACAAGATTACATCATCCATCCCAGGCATAGTGGAGAAACCAAGATAGGTCGTTACATGACCTTGATAAGAAAATAAATACATGACATAGAGATGAAATATCTACAGCAAGACTATGATAGTTATCAACGGCTACCATTAGTACCATCGTTCAGACCAGCAACCATGTTCTCCCTCTGCATCTACTCCACCTGAAATCATAAACAACTGTGAATTTGAACCAAGATCTTCTAAAATAATGCCAACAATGCATTATTAGAAGAATATATGCTCCCCCTGAACCTGTGCCAGATGGTCTCTGTTAGACCCATATCAGACTCTTTTCATCCTAAGCTTGGCCCATTGTTTGTCTTTAAACCAACATATACGCGACTGTATCTTCATAAACCAGCGTATGTACACAGATCCTCCTCATGAAATTTGCGTACAACCACTTTTCTTGAAATCGACAAGATTCAACAACAAGATGATGCATCAACAACCCCCAGCTTCTATTTGAGGTATTCAAATGTCTCCCTGGGTAGTGGTTTGGTGAGTATATCAGAAACTTGTTCCTTAGAGGGAGCATACTCCATTTTGACCTTTTGTTCAAGCACTTGTTCCCGAAGAAAATGATACTTGATAGGTATGTGCTTAGTTTTTGAATGCATGACAGGATTCTTTGAAATACTGATTGCACTTGTATTATCACAAAAAATG
>APFE030929148.1:0-70173 GCA_000404065.3 Pinus taeda | reverse complement strand
AGCTAGAAAGAGCAAGGAACATTCTTATGGCCTCAAGTCTAGCAACTGGTGCAAAAGTTTCTTCAAAGTCTATACCTTCTTGTTGAGCATACCCTTTACAAACAAGTCTAGCCTTGTTTCTAATCACATCTCCATTTTCATTCAGCTTGTTTTCGAATATCCATTTTGTCCGTATGACATTCTTATCGTTTGGTCTAGGAACCAACTCCCAAGTATTATTCTTTTCAATCTGCTCAAGTTCTTCATTCATGGCCTTCACCCAACATTCATCTTTGCATGCTTCTCTTACATTTTGTGGTTCAGTGGAGGAGAGCAATGCTAGATAGCTTGAAGCTTCTAAAATAGTTCTTCTTGTTTGTACACTTGCCTCTTTTTGCCACAAAATTTGAGTTTCTGGATGATTCTTCTGAACGTATCTGGGTGGAGTCTTTTCTTCTATCCTTATTTGTTCTTCTGGTGCCTCATGAGTTTCTTCCTGATCACAATTCTGATTTGATGTTGAAGGATAGTCATTATCATCTTGAAAATCTTCGGATTTTACCTGCCTAGGAATGTTTCCTTCTTCATCAACCACTACATCAATACTTTCAACAATTTTTCCAAGTTTTTTATTATAACACTTATATGCTTTGCTGTGGGGAGAGTAACCAAGGAGAATGCCTTCATCTGCTCTAGGTTCAAATTTGCCAAGGTTTTCACCAGTCCTTTTGATGTAGCATTTGCTTCCAAAAATTTTGAAATATTTTACTATAGGAGTCTTACCATACCAAAGTTCATGAGGCGTTTGAGTGCTGTTTACCCAGATGTTTGTCTTCTTGAGAATAGTAACTGCAGCAAATGCGGCTTCACCCCAGAAGGTTGCGGGAGTTCCAGACTCATCAAGCATAGCACGAGCCATTTGTTGAATCATTCTGTTCATCCTTTTTACTACTCCATTTTACTGAGGAGTCATAGCAGTAGAGAATTCCCTTCTTATTCCATGTTCTTCACAAAAATCGAAAAATTCATCCGAGGTAAATTCCCCTCCTCGATCAGACCTGAGGCATTTGATTCTGCGATGTGATTCGTTTTCAACCAAGGCTTTTAATGCTTTGAATTTTTCGAAATCTTCGTCTTTATGCTTCATAAGTCCTATCCAACACATCCTGGAAAATTCGTCAATGAACAATATAAAATATTCTTCTCCTCGAGGTGACCTTTTCCTAGATGGACCACAAACATCAGTATGGACAAGTTCAAGTGGCATGCTGGATGATCCTTCCTTCTCAGGGAAATTACTTCTAGTTTGCTTACCAAACTGACATGATTTGCATATTGTATTGTCTGGAATTTTGATGTCAGGGAGATCATGAACTGCCTGATATTTGCATGCTTTCCTTATCTGAGAGAAGCTTAGATGCCCCAATCTTCTTTGCCATAGCCAGTGTTCATCATTCTTGCTTAGATAGCATTGTTGTTGTCCTCCCTTGAGTATGTATAAATTATTGGGAGTTCTTATGCCTTTGATCACTATTTCTCTTGTATCAAGCCCACGAACAATACATCCATTTGATCGAAATATTACTTCATTTCCTTGATCACACATTTGACTAACACTCAATAGATTATGCTTTAGGCCATCAACATACATAACATTTCCAGCTTTGACCTTTTCTTTCAAAAGAATAGAACATTTACCTTTTATGAGTGTAGCTGTGTCATTTCCAAATGAGACCTTCCTTTCCTTTTCTAAGGCACTATATGACTGTAGTTTTTCTTTATCACCTGTCATATGTTTCGAGCATCCACTGTCGATATACCATTGATTTTCCTATCCTTCCACATATAAGGCTATCCCACATCTTTCTGGTTGCGGTTCTTTCTTTCTCCATGCTTTGGGACTTAATGAAGCTTGCTCCTTCTGAGTTGTTTGCTGAAACCTACTCCTGCATTCAGTATCTTCATGACCGAAGTTGTTACAAATAGAAAATTCTATTTCATTCTCAAGAGCAGAAAAGTTATTGTAGGTCCTTTTCATGATCCCAGTCATACTCCTTTGTTTTTGAGCTTCTCTAGTCATGATGGTCTTGTAAGCAACACATTGAGTTGGTTTGTGACCAAGGTTATGACAATAGAAACATTGGCCATTGAAGAAATTCCTGCAATTATCAAGCCTACTGACCAAATGATTGTAGTTTCCATTGACATCCATTCTAGAGGCAAATTGAGAATGATTTACCTGTGGTTAGATGTAGCTTCAATTTATCCTTGAAGTAGATTGCCCCCGATTTACATGGCAATCTTTGTTCATTCTTGAAGTAAATTTCCCCTGATTTACCTGGTGATCTGCATTATGCTTTTGTTGTTGATTGTCAACCTGTTCACTTCTCCTTGCTGCATCAAGATAACTTTTGGAGGTGGATGGCTTCTGTGCTTCTTCAGTATATCTAAGACCTGTCTTGATTAGAGGAGAACACTGCACTTTGATAATCTCATCTAAAGTTTCAGATCCTTTAGCAAATCTAATATTAAGAGCTTTTGATTTCTCAATATATTTTCTAAGTCCCACAATTCACATTCTAACTTTTCATTGTGTTTTTCTCTTTTAGCAAGTTGGAATGTCAGAGTGTCTATAATCATATTCTTTTCTTCTAAACAAATTTTAAGTTTAGAAATTTATTCATAAAGACCTTCTTCATCTATAGCATCGAAGAAATCATCATCTTCAAAGGCCATCAAAAGTCTATAATTATTACATTGTTCATCTTCATCACTATTTGAAAATCCATCACTGTCTTCATGAGTATAATAGCTCTTCTTACCTACATTCTGTTTTCTATTCCATCTAACTGGTTCCTTACCTTTGTCAATCTTATCTTTATGAGGACACTTGGTAGCATAGTGACCAACTCTTCCACAAGAAAAGCATTTGAAAGGTAGCTTACCTCTGAATCTTCCTGTACCCATTGAAGGTTCTTGACAAAGTTTGATTCTTCCTCTCCTTCTGACATATGTCCTGACTCATTGTAATCTCCATCTCCTGAGGCTTTGAATGTGGCTTCTCTTCTGTCTGATGGTCCCCCTTTTCTCATTTCGTAAGCAATTAGGATTCCGTGCAGCTGTGACATGGTAATGCTTTGTAGATTCTTCTTTTCTTCTGTGGCAAAAACTTTTGAATCAAACTTATAAGACAAAGATCTTAAAACTTTTTCAACCAAAACAACTTCCTTTATTTCTTCACCCAAGTTTTTCATACAATTAAAAATCTCATCTATATGTAAGAAATAGTTAGCCACACTTTCATCATTATGCATTCTGAGATTTTCATATTGAATTCTAAGAGTTTGTAGTTTTTCCCGTTTTACCTGATCATCTCCTTCATAGCTCAGAACTATCTTGTCCCATATTTCTTTTGCGGTTTTGAGCTGCATAACCTTGACGAATTCGGGTTGAGATAGACTCCCTAATAGAGTATTGATAGCCTTTGCATTTGATTCATAATGCTTCTTGCTAGCCGTATCTGTAGGAGTCGCTGATGGAAATGTGTATCCTGTTTCCACAATATCCCAAACTTCTGTACCAAGATATTGAAAATAGGTAGTGATTCTTACCTTCCAATAGACGAATTTGCTCCCATCAAAAATTGGTGGCCTGATCGATGCTTCTTTTTCGTAGTTATTCATGATGATAGATCTACCCTCAAGCGATCAAGCTTCTTCTGAAAGGACCTGCTGTGATACCAATTGTTGGAAATAATACTGAGAGGGGGGGGGGGGGGTGAATCAGTATTATCAAGTCAATTGTTTTTCATTTCATACAAAGATTTGCATATGCTACTTCAGTTAGTACAAACAGCGTATATACGCAACTTCAGTTAACTAAACTCACGAATAACTTGCAGACTTATAATTTAGTTTACTTCTTGAGATGTTGATCATTAATTTGTGTGTCAGAATAATATAAAAAGTAACCAGGAACAACAAAAATAGAGCATACAGTCACACACAATAACACAAGATATAAGGTGGAAACCCAATGTGGGTGAAAACCACCTGCTGCAATTCGTCTCTATCTTCTTTCAATTAGAAACATCTTTTTACAATGTATCTGTACTGGTGTAGTCTTATACTAGTACACAGGCTGCTACCTGCAGAAGGCTACAACCTTCTCTCATTCTCCAGTCTCTCCTGGAAGGGACCTACAACCCCTAAGCTTTTGTACTAGCTGAGATACTAGTACGTAGGTACTAACCTACAGAAGGCTACATCCTTCTATTTTCTTCTGGGGACCACGTTTCATAAATTTTCAGACTGGATCCATGAATGAGTTCAACCAAACATCAAGTATATCTGCATCAATAAATCCCCTTTGTACAAACAAATAATAAATCAACCAATCACTTCTTAGAATGCTGTAACCAGAAAACAATAACAGTAACCAGACACCAATTCTGAACCCAGAACACTGCAGCAATAAACAGAAGTAGCTAAAGCATATTTCGTGAGATGTACGCTACTTCAAAATATAGAAACCTGCATACATATGCATCTGTATCAAGACCAACCAGCGTATACGCTATCTTCTCTTGCTAAACCTGTGTATATACGCACCTCTGATGTGCCGAACCTGCGTATAGATCTATAAAAGATAATTTACCTTTTTCACTTAGTCAGTTATACCTAGATTATCAGATTTATAGATCTAATCATGCGCCAATTATAACAGATCAAAAATCACACAATGATACTACTATTCAAGCCTTAAGATTTTGACCCATCAATATAACTTATCCATCTTTTAGCACTCAGGTTCCTCCTTGATTCAGATCCAGCTATGCACCAAAAACTAATCACCAGTATTCCATATTTTGCTCCTCTAAAGATATTCAACACTTGAGTCTGTACACTTTCCCAATGATCTCCTTCCCTTTTTATAGTCTTAGGCCTTACTCAAACCATGGTCCAAAACCATTGAGAACCAATACTAGGGACCCAATACTTGGGTTCAACACTTTGAATGCAATACCAAAGACCAAAACCATAGGTTCAAATATATTGGACTAAATACCATGGACCAAACATAAGTTTTCCCACATGTACGTGCTTTTCTTTGCATGAAAGTGCGTGCATACGTATACGTGCCTTTTGATCAGTAATCTCGCGTGTATACGCGACTTTGTTAAGAGGAACCTGCGTATACCTCATTTTCTTTTATTCTGAGAGCCTGAACTGTGATTTTCCATTTGAGTGAGTTGCCATCAAGGACAACACGTACGTCATAGAGCCAAACTTGTGTCATAATGCCAACACAAACAAAGACTTCTTAGGATTTAAAGAGATACCATATTTCCTACATTTGAGAAACACTTGTCTGAGATGATCTAGATGTTGCTTATCTGACTTAGAAAAAATAGTTAAGTCATCTAGATATATGACAAGAAAATCATGAATCTCTTTAGCAAATGCAATGTCCATTGCTCTTTGAAAAGTAGCTCCTAATTTTTTAAGTCCAAAAGACATTTTAGTCTACATAAATGTACCCCATGGTGTGGTAAAGGATGTTTTTTCTTGATCATCAGGGTGAACTAGAATCTGGTTATAACCTAAAAATCCACCCAAAAGTGAAATCCTAGAGGCTCCCACTACCCTTTGCAAAATGTGAACCATATTAGGTAAAGGGAAATTATCCTTTAAATAAACTTTTTTTACATTTCTCAGGTCTACACATAGTCTAATTTCACTAGTTTTCTTCCTAGTAGGTACTAAATTAGATACCCACTCTGAAAATCTTATAGGTGCAATTATCCCTACCTCATACATACGTTTAATCTCTTTCTCAATCAGTGGTAGTAAAACAGGGTTGATTCTTCTGAGTTTCTGTTTGAATGGTTTCTGGTCTTCCTTCAAAGGTATGGTATGATGAATTATTAAGGTATCATATGATTTCAAATCCTCATAACTCCAGGCAAAGACATCTTGGAATTCTCTCATGAGTTCAACATATTTTAATTTTTGGTCAGGAGGTAAGGACTTTGATAGTTTTACCATTTTTGGATTTTCTTCTGTTCCTAAGTTATATTCTTCAATGTCTACTTTTAGGGGTTCCATCTTTGGTTTCTTAGGAAGACCATTGGAGTCCAAGAGGTCCTTTAGAGGAGTTAATCCCTTAGGCAAGTGATTATCTTTTAGATCTATGACCTCTGTTTCTTCTCCATTTATCTCATCAATGTCCATCTGTTTTAAGTCTCGAACTTCTTGTTTGGTGAAAGTTGTGGGATGAAGCATTTGAGTGGAACTGTCTTCTATAATGTTGGCATCTACTTCATCTATCTATTTAGTAGCATCAATATCTATGTGACTATGAGAAAATTCACTATCTAAAGTCAGAAAATTATTTATTTGGTCATCATTTTCAAAAACTTGCCAGTTCTTTACATTATCAGGGATAGCAGGCCTATGCCTGATTTCAATAGCGAACTGGTGGTTGGGCTCAAATGGTAATTTACAAGTACTGGCAAACATGGCCAGACTATGAGCATGTGAGTTGTGCTTCCTAGATACTACAACAAGCTGAGTTTCCGAAAAATTATTAAGAATCTCTATCACTGTTCCCCTATAGTATCCTAATCTGGTATCTCTAGTAAGGTACTTTCCTTTAATATGATTAATAATCAATTCCGAATCACCTATAATAGAAACTCTAATTGCTCCTAACATTTTCACAATTTTAAGTCTTAGCAAAAGATCTTCATACTCTGCCATATTGTTGGTGCATTTAAAATTCAACTTGTAGGCATGGCCTTCTGCATGGTCATTTTCTAAGTTATGCACCCAAATTCCTACCCCTGCCCCTAATTTATTTACTGAACCATCAAACTCTAAGTGCCAGAGAATTTCATGGACATAATCAGTGTCAGGGCTAATAGGAATTTGTTTAGCTGGGGGTTTCAGTTTTATGTTTTCGTCAAGTTTATCTATGTCATCTGATTGGTCATTTGTATTTGAGATTTCCTAGATCAGAGCACTTGTTTCTCTTGTTTCAATTTCTTTTGGTTCTACTGTTAACACTTGTTCACTATTGGCAGGATTGATTTCAACATTATATAGAATAAATGAATCCATATCTGAGTGTACAGAGTAGATAGGGAAATTTTGTGGTTTCTCCTGGCTACTTACTACATATTTCATTAATGTCTGTCGATATAGCTTCTTAGGTTGGCCGAAAATAGAGATAGTAGCATAAGACATGTCCAACTATAGTGATCCTTGGAGTTTAGCACCCCAAGACTTGGGTAACAACATCCCATATTGAGGAATATTTGCTACTACTATATCCATCAAGATTGTTTGAGTAGGGTACTGAACTAAAGAAACATACAAGTATTTTATTAAACCTAAACATCTCACTTGGCTTGAATCAAAAGAAAAGAGATCTTTATAAGGTCTAGTGATGTCAAGATCTAATTTCTCCATTACAGATTTGGGCATTAAGTTGTGAGATGCCCAAGAATGAAACATAGCATTGTGGATGATTTTGTCATGAATATTTAGACTCACATAGAAGGGAGGCACACTTCCTTCTAGGTGTTTCCCATTCACTTCAGGGATAAAGATTAGTTCTGGTTGGTCATCAAAAACATTTAAAGAATCTTCAGTTCCAATGATTTTGAGTGATCTGTTGATTTATTCTCAGTAGGCATTATGTTTAGCTAATTCAGACAGTGGAACAACTACATTTAATTTGCCTACTTCAACTTCCATATTGAAAGGTTTTTCAGTTTGAGCTTTAGTGTTTTGAATAGTTGGATTCTCACTATTTTTTGCATTTTCAGTGTTTTTGTCTTTTTCATGAGTAGGGTTAGTATTTACATTTTCTCCTAGATTAACTTCTCGAGGTTCTTCCATGGTTGCCGTAGAGGTAAGGGGAATGGAAGAGTCTCTGTTATTCTATTGATTGTCAGATATATCTTCTATTATTAGATTAGATGGGTTATTGTTAGGTCTAGACAAAATCTGTACATGTGGAGGTACTGCTTTTCCTTTAGTTGGTTGTTTTGGACCTTTTTGTTTGTTGTTATCAAGGACATCAATTCTTCTACTTCTCAAATTATACTATTTGTGCACTTCGTAGATAGCTATGTCATATCCCTCCTTGAAATCAAACGATTCTCCTGACTGGGTTTGAAATTGTTTAAGAACATGAGCCTTTTGATCCTCTTGAGTTAGAAACACTTCTCCTTCATTGTTAAGTCCCATTAGATTTATCTAAGTATCTTGAGGGAGATCCTGGGAGTTGGAAGCTTCTATGTAATTCTCTTGGAAGGGGGGTCTATTTTCTGATCAGGGCCAGTTTTCCTAGTGTTTGGATTTTGGTTCTTTCAGAAATTGGAATTCCTCCCTGTATTGGCATGCTGACCTTCCCAAGGTGATTTTCTTTCTATTGTTTCTACTCTATCCCCTAATCTTTCCATTCCTTTGATTATAGCATCCAGTTTCTATTCTATAGGTGAAGATTCTTCTTTGAGTGGTATCCTTCTTTCACTTCTAGCCTTGGCACGTTTTGATATCAAAGTAGCCTCAACACTGACAGCTATACTTTGCATTTATTTTAAAGTTCTGGGATCTCTTTCCCTTAGCTGAAAATACATATTCGAATCAAATCCATCTTGGAACTTGATCAGAGCTAAATCAGGTGGGGGTCTGAGGTTTTGAGGAATTACATTGTAAACAGCATTAAACCTAGTGCAGTAATCTTGTATAGAGTCCTGAGTGCCTTTCTTAAGATTTTCATATTCAGATAAGATCTGCAGAGGATCTTTCTTCTTCTCCCAATGATCTAAGAATTCTGTATAAAGGGCTTCTAGGTCATTTATGTTGTTTTCTCTTAGAGCTCTAAACCAAGTTCTGACTTCACTTATTAAACTTTGGACAAATATCCTCGTTCTAATATCATCAAAATCAATCTCATATATTTCAAAATAGCTAGTCATTTTTTTAGTATGTTGTTGAGCTGTGTAGGTGCCAGTGCCATCAAATTGGGTGATTTTACTTTGATAGTCTTGGGGCATAGCACCCAAGTTGGCAGGTAAGTTTAGGGGGGTATACCTATTTGCCATAGCTGGAGGTAGTGATGAAACAACGGATGGGGTAGGGGTAGCAATAGGAATGTGAGTTGTGGATGGAGGGGTAGAAGGAGGGGTTTTTGGTGGAGTAGTTTGGGGTTGAGATGTATGAGGGAAGGATGAGGAACTTGTAGAAGTAGCAGTGGTTGTAGAGGGATCAGGTGTTTGTTCAAAAGTGAGTTTAGATTGTATTGAATTTTGCAAATGTCTGTCAATTGCAACACTGACAACTTCAAATTTTAAGTCTTCAATAAACACAGGGTCGTGAACCAAGTTATCCAATTCAGACTCAGAAAATGTTACAAACAAAGAGGTTTCAAACTGCTAATCAAAAGGGCTCGTCCTCAAGATAAAATCACTTTATAGGGCATGATGTTGATCTGTAAATAGGCTGAGAACTAGCAGTACTTTCTTGGCTTTCCTATATCCTAAGAATTCTGGGAATCAGATTAAGGTTCTTAAACATAGGTGGTGGATTTGGGTCAGGGTTTGACCTAGTATAACGAGTCCTTTCGAAAGCCAGATTTCTTGGTTATGATTTTCTGAATTAATATCAACAACTTCTGTGTTTCTTTAGGATTTTTGAAATTTAATTTAAAACAGTCCTAAAGATTTGTTTGACTAAGGAACTGACTGATGTTTAGTTCTTAAACTAGACCAGAGATAGATTGAAACAGCATTCATCTACTTATGATCTTGCAAATCAAGAGCAGTTTGAAGGCTACCTGGCTAACTTCAGGCTCCGTCTATAGTTTAGAAAGTAAACAATAATGATAACAAATTTTCATTCCCCTGTGGATTCGCCACTATGTTATCACTTAGATTTTCCCAGAAGTTGTAAGAAGGGGAAAGGGGTCTGAGGTAACCATAAACCAATCTTTTAGATATAGAATCTAGCTGATCTGTACCCAGATAGGGCTCTCTCTTTAAGTTTTAGCTTTGTTTTATAAGGTTTTAGGCTAGTTATTAGAGCTTGGGGTTTTGTTTGAATTTGTTGGCGAATTTCAGTAGCAAAGGGGTAGAACTGAATAGTTTAGTCCATTGGGATAATGGAGTTAGGGAAAATGGCTCAAATAAATTTGGTTTCTCAATAAAGCATGGTTTCACAGGGCAAGATAGCTTAGCAGGGAGCAAATAAAGACTTAAAAAGATGGGATGGGCGTAAAGGGTTAAAGGGCAACTAAGAATCCTTCAACATACTTTAAGAGAGCAGAACATCACTAACCATCAGTAAAGAACAATTAAGAATTCTTTCCTAAATGATTAAGATGAATAAACTAGGAAACAGGAGCAATTAAGAATTCACTGTTTATGCTAGTTCAGAAGAAAACATTGAGAACAAAAATGATTGAAGATAGATTGCACTTAAGCACTTTCTCAATTATTCTTTTTCATTTAATATTAAGATATGGAACATAATGAATATTATAAACCAGAAAGCATTAACACATGAGATATAAGATACTTATTTGTTTTATGTCCAACACATGAATCCTGTGAAAAGTCTTTTACATCAATCCTTCATCTAGCCAGCCATGAAAAATTTGTCCAACAACACTTTTTATTGCAAAATATCAGTTTTAAATCAATGTCAAAGAATCCACCCCCAATACTCCGAATGGGGGTGTATTTATACAAAAAATTTACAATGAAATATCTCATAACAAACTGAGATATAAGCTGAGATGACTAATCATATCTTTCAAGAAAATAGGGCCAGAAGACCTCGTAGATGACAGATAAGGAAACCTAATGGTTTGCTGTCCCTATTTCTGAGAATGTGCTGGAGTTAGGCCCTATGATTTGGCCTCTTACTGTCCTTGGTGTAATTATGTGCTGGTTTCTCTGTTCCTACTGATACACTTTACCTGCATTTGATACTCTTTTCATTCTCTTTACCTTCATTGACTCTAGTAAAAATAAAAGTTTACCTTTTACTAAAGATAAATTACAAAGTTTCAAGCATTTCTTCCCACCATTTTGGCTGTGGTATTCTAGTTTTCTGAAGCTTTCTGAGGGTTTCGTCTGTTTCAATATACCTGAAAAATGTAGGCTGAATTGGGAACAAAAGCTTCAACTCATGCTCGACATAGAATAAGTTCTCTAGGTTGTCATAAAGAACTCAACCTGTAGGGAGTGCTTTTATTCCTTATGCACTTGTTGATGAACTCGCTTGATTGCCTGCATATTGATTCAACTTATCCACATAATCTTTATGCCTCATTAATCTGTCATTAATCACTAAAGGACTCAATAGCCCTTTACTTTGCAAAATAGCAAATTTCTCCATAAAATCATTAATCTTTGCCTGCATGTCATAAAATTTTCTTTCTAAATTCCACATCAAAGTTTTCTTGGTTAATACCCTTTTGATTTCCAAAATTGTTTCTGTTCTATCTATGATGCCAAATTCTTCCAGCTGTTCCTTATTCCTAGTATTCAAAAAATGTATAAGCCTGTTGGCTTCCTCATGCATTTTTCCTAATTGCGATCTTGTCCTTTGAATTTCTTCCAGGGCTGTCTTCACTAGATCAATCTGCTCAAAAATTACTTGGATGGATGGCCAAACATCATTTATGGATTGAATGATGTTGGCCCAAAGAAGTTTTTTAATTTCTGCCAGGGGCCTGTCAAAAGTAAGATCCTTTTCTAATGATTTCACTTTATTTTATAATGTTTTAATCTCTCTTGGTTTTTTGCAACATTTATCTTTTAGAGATCATAGCTTCAGTCCAGTTTAGAAAACTATTCTTTTAACTTGTTTGGCTCTGAAACTTGTAGTCTCATGTCCTCCATTGACTTTATTAATTCTTCTGTATTCAAATTGGCACTGCTGCCCTGTGCAGTTCCTATTGTTCCTGTTGTTGCTGTACCTATGATCACCTCTATTGTAGCTGCTGGAATGTTTGGTGCTAATGCTATCCTGAGAGTAGAAGGGATTGCTATTGAGACTACTGGTATTACATCAGGAGGCTGAGAGGTCGACTCTCCTTGCTTGTCCTTCAATGTTTTTTCTAGTTCTTGTTCAGTCTCATTCAGTCTCTCATTAAGTTTTAGAAGTAAATCCATCAACTGTTCTTTAGATTTTTGCTTTATAATCTCAGCATTCTGTGGATGCCTTGGAGGAGGCAGCTTTAGTTGTTTCCTCAAGGCAGCAATATCTTCATCTTCGTTTTTGATTAATGCTTATACACCCTTCACATCTTTGGGATCATGTCCCAATCCAATAATAATTTCTTCCCAAGACTTTATCCTGTTGTCTTTAGCCTGGGAGGAGGCTTTCTCTAAGTGTAGTTAGGCCGTTGTGTTATCTAAAGAATTTTGCAACCTATGGGCCATCATTGCTTTACGAGTCAAGATTGAATAGATCATTTCTCTAGTTTGCTTATGCAATTCAATCTGATCCATAGGATGAATATCCTTTTCCATGACCTCCAAATTTGTTTTGAGATAGTCTGTTGCTGTTTGATGTTGTTGCACTTTAGGCTTGAAGTAGCTCATTATCATTTTGCCTTAATTAATGTCATAGGCTGACATTAATCTTTGTTGATTTGTGGGGGTCATTTTGAAATATTGATTGTAAATTTGAAGCCTCAATGGATCATTTATGGCTTTGATTTTTGTAAATGATTTCTTGATATCTAAGGCATCTTTCATTGGTGGCCTGAAAGATGATAGCTCTACACTTTGCTGCCTTTCTAGCTCTTGCCTCTGTGAGCTAGTGCATGTTCGTCCCATTGGAAAAGTGTGTTGGCTATCCACTCCTTCTCTCCTTTGACTATCCATTGTTTCTTCAACAAATTCCTCCTCTGAAAGGGGATTTAACCTTTGCCTTTTTATTCCAGGCTTATCTGAGGGTCCACTGGTAGGGGTAGCTACTTCCTTGTCTCTCTTTTTATTCCTTTCCTCATTCAGAGGAGTCTACAAGTTGGGAGTTTCTTCTACATTGGTCTGAGTTGGAGGAGCTGGCATTTGGGACTGTTCTTTAGAAGCTTCAGGTTGCTTAGAAATTATAGATTGTTTTGTAACTTGAATGTCGGTCTCTAATTCCTTGCCTTTTGATGACCTTGTGGCTGGTGTGCTGATTCCTTGTGAAATTTGCTGAGAGGTTCCAGCAATAGATGCACCAATTCCTGATCTTTGTACCTACCCAAGAGAATCTAGGTCAAGTGTTTTCTCAAAATCTTTCATAACATTCTCAATATTGACCTGCTCACTCTCATTTTCTACTAAGGTCGCTTCTTTCCACTCATCCATATTTGCAAATTGTTCAATTTCTGGGATCCTATGGTTAACGTATGGTGACAACTTGTTCTTCGTTCTTCTATCACATATAAAGTTGTTAGGGTCATATGGTACCCACCCAAAACTCGTTTGTAACTTAAGATGATCTTCTAACATTATTTCATCTTCTCTCCATTCCTCCCTAGTGTTGTAGACAAAAGGGCCTAGCTCGTTCTTGATTCTAAGCTGAACTTTCTTCTTGGCATTGTAAAAATGGACTAGGTCTGCATTTATCATTTGCCTGAAATATTCCAATGCAAAATGTCTCATTGGAACATACATTGGTAGATTAAAGGAGTAGAGCTCACACCCATAGATCCTGATTTCTCTATGGTTCTTATATAGGTACCAATCACCTATCCTGTACTGTTTGGAGAGCTGCAGGATTTTCTTCATATCACCATTGATCCTAGGAGGGGAAACTCCTGTCAACAAAGTGGTTGCTGGATGGACAAATAGATCTATGAACTCATTGTAGGTGTAAGGGGTCTCAAGGGACTTATGGAAAATGAGACTCCAAAATATGATAGACCTAGGATTTCCTTTGGTGTCAAGTTCCTTGACAGGGAAAGGGAAGTTCTTTGACTAATAATACAACAAAAGATGATAGATGAAAGTAGTATACTTGAAGACTCCTTCATTGTCTAGTCTTAGGAATTGATCTTGAATCTTATTGGCAATATAGGAAGCATAGTCCTACTTAACAATAGGTGGTTGTCCAGGAGTAAAAATTGATAACAACACTAGGGTTATTTCATCAATGTATTCCCTAGTGTTGAATCCCATAACTAAAGATATCATATCTACTATAAGTCTGCCCATATTTGTGAAAAAGGTCTATACATATGGAGGCGGGCCTTTGGGCTGATGTTTTTCTAACATGAAGGTCTGACAAATGCGAATGAGTTCTGATTGGGGTATTCCCGTGGATTTCTCAAGTAAATATTCCATAGAAAGAGGAGTTAGGGCTTGACTAGGGGAAAATTGTAACATTTCATTTATGGATGCAGTTGTTATGGGGAAAAGCACTCTTTGACTTGGGGACATGACAGCTCTCAAGTTTGCATCATAATTGTCATAGCATTAATGAATTATATCAGGGAAAACATGGACTGAGGGAAGAAAATACCTAGGGAGGTTGGATTCCCACAGTCCCAGGATGTCTGAGCCATTTAGGTAGTTGTCTCTGGATTGGAAAAAGACCTTGAGATGACTCTGGTTAGTGGATAGGTCCTTTATTTGAAAGTCTTTATCTGCAAGAGGCAGATAGTCTAGGTCCTTATGAGGGGCATTGAGAGGTGTGACATTCAAAAGAGCAGGGATTTCCATTTCTGGTTCTTATGGATTCAGAAATGGAATTTGGGTTTTCTCTGAGAAAATAGGCCAAACTGCAAGTTTGGGAACCTATATAGTAAAACAAAGTTTGAACTTGTACTAAATTTGGCCCTTTCTTGTGGAATTTTCAGTGTAAAACCAAAACTTGCAGGGTTTCGGTGAAATTGGATAAATACCTATAATGGGGAAGTGAACAGTGCAATGGCAAGTTGAATAACAGATTCCGTAGTGCGTCGATGCAAATTTTTTGAATAGGTGGCAGTTGGAAAGCTTTAGCAGTTGACTGGGATGTCGCTTTGCATGGGAGCACGGGTTGTTGAACAGAATACTAAAAACGATACTTTGTTTGTTTTATTAACAAAGTCAAGGTTGGCGGGGATTGTTTATTTTTTGGGTGAATGATGTAAGCTGGACATGACACTCTGTCGTATGTGTAGGGCGGTAATCGGTGTAGTATTGCACCACTTTTGGGGTTGGGTGGTATTCAACCGGGAGCTAGCGATCCCATTGATTGTATGACGCGTGGTGGAGGTCCTGGATGAACACCACCTGGTGATCATGCATTAATCCGCAGTCACCAAGGGGGGCGCAATATCAATAATGATCGTCGAATGAGGGGATTGCGATCGGACTAGCAACGGGCGAGTGATATGGCGGAGCTTTAACTGCAGCGGGCCCAATATAATTAAAAAATTAATAAATCATATTGGGGCGATTGTGATAGGTCGGGGAGGTTTTTAATTAACCGTAAGGGTTAATTAATTCCTTGCTAATGTGACGGGAGATTTAGTTTCTTAATGAGTCAATAATTAAGCCATTAATCCAATTTTAACACTGATTATGGTTATATTTAACCAGGGGTGGGATATATAATATTTTGGGGATTTCTATATATATTTATTAATATGGGAAAGGGTGAATGTTTTTCGGGAGTTATAGTATAATTTAGAAATTAATATGAAACAATGTGATGAAAAGCACTAAGTAAAACATCATAGTGTACAGTTAACTTAGGCTTAGGTGGAAAAAAGGGGTTTAATGTAATATTGTGTATTTTTCCTAAGTAAAATAGGAATTTACTTTAAGAAAAGACTTATGAAAATGAATGAATCGTGGTTTTAAGTACTTAGGCTTTTGAAATTATTGGGTCGAGGGTCCGGTCCCTCCAGAAGTCAGAGAAATGCTATGAGCCTCTCCAATTTAACAAATACCTTAGTCCTTAGGGGAAGTTAGTAAATAATTAGGGAAAATGAGAAGGGGAGTTAATCATTGTGACTTCGCTTTGCTTGTGATGTCTTCAATGTAGTGTATGCCTTTGCCTTATGATAAAAAAGTGAAAGATTAACAGATTCAGAGACATTATTCATCACACATAATTCTGCAACATCATCTACCTACCTTACCTACTTTAACCTAGCATTTTTTCTTCTTTATCAGGGTGCATTTAAACTGGAAAACCCTCTTCAACATCCTTTTCTTTTACATAATGATTTCTATCTAAGTCTACACTTATTACATCCAAGGGTGCAGACTAAAATGTTCAACTCCTTTTCATTTACTCTACCTATCTACTTATCTGCCAAGATTACACTATCTGGTCAGATATTTATTCTCTATTTCTACAACATAAAATTGAAAGATGAATGAGCCAAGCTTAAATAGTTTGACTCTTAAAAAAATGTGGCATAAGTGACAAGCTGCACACAATTGGTTTATTACACAAAATGAAAAAGTAGTGGCATTTAGACTTGCACACTTTCCTGTTCCTTTTTGTTTGGGGTTCATTTTCTTTCATTTTCTCGACCATATTTATTCTTTTTACCCTTTGATTTTTCTTTTAGGGTATACCCTCTTTACATTTTTTTAAATTTTTTGTTTTTTTGAAAATATGAAAAACCTTTGCAACAATAAAAGGTATGAACATATTACAGAGCTCAACAAGTCAATCATGAGATATGACACCTATTAGTATAGGGACCTAATAGTACCAACTTGGCACATGAACCAATCCTCAAAGATATTTTCTTGGGCTTGATGCACAAATAAACATGCTCCCTAACCTAAAAATATTTGAACACCCTATGATGATCTACATAACTATTATGTCTACCATGTGCTTCCTTTAGATTCTTCTTTATAACTTGAATTTCCTACTCCATGTCTGTCAACATGTCCAACCCAATAAGAACCTTGTTTACTGTATCACTCTAGCTGATGGGAGTGTTATAGTTTCATCTGTACAATGCCTTGAAAGGACTCATCCTTAATGACTCCTGATAACCATTGTTGTGTGTGAAACCAACCAATGGTAGGTACTCTTCCCATTTCCTTTGTTGGTGCATCACATACATCATCAACATATATGCCAAGATCCTGTTGACCCTCTCGTTCTGAACATATATCTATGAGTGATAAGCTATGATGAAGGCCAACTTTATACCCAAGCCTGCAAATAGCTTCTTCCAAAACTTGGAAGCGAACTTTTCATCACTGTCCAACACAATATTGTTCGGAACACCATGTGGTCTCACTATCTCTCTGATGCAAACTTGTGCTACCTCACTAGCTAAATATGTGGTCTTGACTGGAATGAAGTGAGCTACCTTGCTCAACCTGTTAACCATGAACATAATAAAATCATGATTATTCACTGTCCTCTGAAGACCTATGATGAAATCCATGGAAATGACCTCCCATTTCCATTCTAGAATTGCTACAGGTTGTAGTAGACTACTTGGATGCTTGCACTCCACCTTTACCTGCTGACAATATAAGCACTTATACATGAACTCAACGACTTATTTCTTTAGGTTTGGACAATAGTAAAATTTCTTCACTGGGATCAATGTCTTACCATATCCTAGATGACCCGAATATGATTTCACATGAAACTCCCTCAAGATAAGCGTCTTGAGCTCACTGCAATTTGGCACATATGTTCTATCTCAAAACCTCACCAAGCCATATGCCATGAGAGGATAGTCTACATCCTAATCCCCTATACCTGTACCTGTACCTATACTTGTACCTATGCTTTGCTATAACCTGTGCATAATCTCCATGTATTTTTCATCCCGATGTCCTACTTGCAAGATCTTATCTTGTAACTTTATCCCATAAGACCTTATAGATGTTATATGATTTACATGTACCTTCCTAATAAGAGCATATGCAACTCAGTTCTCCTTCTCTTTGATGTATTTAATCTCGAAGTCAAAGTCACTAAGGGTAACCAACCATCTAGCTTTCCTGGCATTTAGATTCAGATGGTCAAACACATACCTCAAGCCGTTGTGATCGCTTAGCAATGTGAACCTCCTCCCTAAAAGATAATGGCTTCACATATTCAATGCATGTATAATCGATGCTATTTGAAGATCACGTGTCAAATAGTTCTACTTGTTCTCATTCAGTTTCTGTGACTCATAGAACACTACTTACCAAGTCCTCTTTTGCAAGCATCTGTACACACAAAAAGCAGCTTGTTTGGATCCACAATCTTTAGCACTGGTGCATGTGTCAACAAATTCTTAATTTGTTCAAAGCTATATTCACATTTTGCTGTCAATTCAAACTTCTTACCTTTTCACTGCAATGATGTGATATGATATGCAATGCGTGAGAAGTTCTGGATGAACCTCCTGTAGTAACCTGCCAATCCAGTAAATGATCTCACCTCATCTACATTCTTAGGAGCTGCCGAATCGATGATGGTCGTTATCTTCTCTGGATCTACTGCTATGCCTTCCTTGGAGATGACATGTCCCAAGTAATGTACCTCATTATGGAAGAAGTTGCACTTGCTAAGTTTAGCATACAACATATGCTCTCTTAGCAATCTCAATATTGTTACTAAATGTTCGACATGTTCCTCCTCATTCTTAGAATACAAGTATCCCATCAATGAATACAATAACAAACTTGTCCAAATAAGGACATAACATGCTATCCATCAAACACATGAATGTAGATGGAGCATTAGTTAAGCCAGATGGAACAACAACAACAAACTCATAATTCCCATATGTGGTACTAAACACAATATTGAAGATATCTTCTTCCTTGATGCGTACCTAATGGTATCCCAATCTCAAGCGATCTTAGAGAACATTGCTGCTCCCTTTAGCTAATCAAACAAATCATAAATCCTCAACAAAGGGAACCTATTCTTGATCGTTACTTTGTTTAGCCTCATGTAATAAATGCATAATCTAAGAGTACCATCTTTCTTCTTTACGAATAACCTGGTGCGCCAAGATGATACACTGGGTCTAATGTATCCTTTATCCAACATTTCCTTCAGTTGCAGCTTCAACTCTACCAAATCGTATGTGCTCATCCTATAAGGTTCCTTTGATGCTATAGCTGCCCCTAGAGCTAACTCAATAGAAACGTCTACCTCCCTGTGAGGTGGAAACTCTGAAATGTCCTCATGAAATACATCTCGAAACTACCATAATACTAGGTACCTGCTCAAAACATTAGTATACTCAACCTCCTTACCCTTGTCACTGGAAATGTATACTGCAAACATGAGACAACCTTTTCTACAACTATGCTTAGCCTGCATAGCGGTAACCATCCTCACTAATGTAGGCTTCTTATTTCCCTACAAGGTCATCTTTTCCCCACTATCATCCACACACTCAATGGCCTTGTCAAAGCAATCCACTTTGGTTCTGTGAAGGTATATCCAATCCATACCCAGACGCATACTATACGATCCCAATGGCAATACATTCAAATGCAATGTTGTAGGCATCCCATTTAACTCAAATGCACAAGCTCTTATCCAATGGCTAACTCGCTTCTTTGTACCTATAGCCAACTATACCAACGAAGATTCTGCATGAACTTATTTTCTCAGGCCACACTTATCCACCAGGCTAGGACTAATATAACTATAGTTAGATCCAATATCAATTAAAATATAAACAACTTTATCACAAAGCTTACTGTCCATCTCAATGATAAATTCTTGATGATTCACCGCCTGTTGTCCACTATTACATATATGTTAGAAATTTTGTGACTGACATCACCAACTGTATGTGTCTCCTGAGCACTGTAGATTAGGGGTCTACCACCACTATGATACTGCAGACAATCCCTCTTATGGTGATCCTTACCACATGTCCAATACTGCAATGGTTCCTTACCACTGCCTCTAGCTTGCTACTATCCATGTCCCTTCTCAGCTGTATTGAATTTCTTGTAAGGAAGTGCATTATCTTTCTCACTTGCATCTTGAGATCTTCCTCTCTTTGGTGGCCATTTTCCTTTAGCTTTGTCATGTTTTTTCAAGTCATGTTTAGGCTGAAATTTGTGCTTTAATTGCTCATAATAATGCTTCAAGTTTTGGATGGCCTCCACCAAATACCTAGGCTCACTGGACTCAATCCAATCTCTATATGTAACTGACAATCCACTAAATAATATATGAACATTGGCCTTCTCCTCTTTGATAAGGCACATATCTCAACAACTCCAAAATTTTTCTAGTATACTCCTCATCTGTGATAGAACCCATCGGCAACTCCTAAAACTCCTTAGCTTTGTCATCAAAATACCTCTCAGACAATAAATTCTTCTTAAAGATATTTTTAAACGCATGCCAGGTCAAATCATCATCATGTATTTCCTTGACATTCTTCACGTCTTCCCACCAAATATCCGCTTTACCTTTGAGACTGAAAAGGGCTATCCCCGCTTTCATGTTTTCTGAGTAATCATGTAATCTAAAGAATTTCTACATGCCAAGCAACCAAGCCTCCACATCATGTAATTTATTTATCTCTCCATCAAAGGTATATGGATTTTTCTTCTTGAACTCATGGAAAACGTCCCCTATCATCCCTCCTGTACAGATGATAATGATTACAATCACGATGTCTGTCAGAACCAGAACTACAGTAATACATGTGTCCAGTACCTCTCTTATCTGGAGTGTGCAATAACCTACAATCTTTGATAGTGTCAGATATATCTGACCTATGTCTACTATGAGACAAACTTACATATGCCACATTAGTTCTATCCTAGTGTCCATGGATGATCCAAAGAGGTCCATGTCGCTGCAAATCTAATAAACTCTGAAGTAATATCACGTTCACCTATACTTGTTTCTCTTGTGCCTGCATTATTTTGTCATTGTCTACTTTGTAGCTCCTTATTTCATCCTTCAGGCTTCTCAAGGTGTCTGCTAAGCCAGAAGAGTGCCCCAAGCCATGCTACCCATATGATTCATTAGGAGATTCTATGTATTCTACCACCTTGGTAGCCATCTAATCTATTTCTTGCAAGGCATACTATCTCAGCAAAATCAAATCATCATAAATCAACATACCTTAAAATACTCGAGGAGGATACCTTGTCTGCAAGATCATCAAATCAACATGATGCATGTACAACATAACCATAATAACATATAGACATATATCAATAAGTGCATCAATGCATAACCATCATACTTACTAGGGTCCAATAATCTATGCAAAGCCATAGCAACAATGCATGCTATGACCTCATGCAAGACAACAACCATTACTCCAATATACACATTGCCTCATGCAACTATCCACCTGCATAAGGAATTCCTAATCAACTACACATACACATAACTGCATGTAGTCAAGCATAAGTGATCAATTATTGTAATCAACCTACAAGACTGATGGATGTAATCAAATAACCAAGGATGCAACCCAACATTAATCTGAAAGTCGGGAACTAAAGGCTTCTTGTCAATATTACAAGAACCTCTCCCACTTCAAAGCTTAAATATTCCCAAGATCTAGTGATTAACGAATCGCAGAATTAATAATGCTTGAAATAGGTGTATGCTTGTGTTTGTTTTTAACTATTAAGTGCTTTAAGTTCACTTGCTTATGTTGATGTAAAATACATATAACAGTAAATTGAGCAACAAATAAGCAGCAGATGCAATGCAACAATAAGAAATAACACATAACAATATAATATGGAGTTCACCCAAAACTCTTGGGCTACATCTCCTTGAGCTCTAGTCAACTCGACTAGGCTCTCTGAGATTATGGCATAAGTCCTTTTACAAGCTCCATGCTCAACTCCTTTAGATTACATAGAAAAAATGGGCTTAGAACACCATCTTATCCCTGGCTCTGAAGCTCTCAAGCTTTTTGGTTCTGGCTCTCGTGCTAGCTCTCGGCTCTAGCTCTAGCTCTAGCTTCAGCTCTGGCTCTTAGCTCTGGCTCGTGGCTCTGGCTCATGGCTCTGGCTCTGGCTCTGGCTCTAGCTCTCACTCTGGCTCTTGGCTCTGGCTTTGGCTTTGGCTCTAGCTCTCTCTGAGCTTCTCTCAACCTCTGTGTGCCTACATGGTTTGCTCGACCTCCAAGTGACTATCGACAACCTTCCAGTGACCTCTTTCAGTCCTCCAGCTCCCTTGGAAACTTTCAACTACCTTAAGCACTTATGCTCTCTGTGTTTTTATCATGCATCAGTTATAGTCCTCCATCATTGAAGAACCTGACTGTTTCCTCACAAGAATCCGTTTACAAATGGAAAAGAACAAGAGGGCAGGAAAACCTGGTCATTTTGCCTTCCTCTGGCTGAAATAGCCAAATAACGGAATACACAGGAAATGCACACAAAACACATCATGGGCCCTTAGCCCGGACTTCAAATATTATGTAATCCACCCTATAAACCTATCAGGTCCGTCCAAATATCACTTATCGCTATCACATGCCGTAATGGCCAAGAAAAACCAAATACACAGATAATACACATAAAATCCGAAAATTTGGATTTCAAAACTTATGAAATCGCATCCATAATTTGTATCAGGTACACCTTTTTATCGGTGTATCACAAGTCACAATCGCAATGTGCATTGGCCCTGGTATCAAGGGTTCGCCGATTGCCGATCGTCGATATCACCGATCGCCCATCGAAAAATCAGCATATTGCATATCACTATTACAACGACCTCAACGTTCTTCCCTTTGGTCATGTCGATCACCGATCTACTGATCAAATCTTGACCGTTGATCCATGACCGCTAATCTAATGGCTGATAGTCCACTTTGGGGTGTAACTTGCATGGGGATTAACCGCTCCAAAAAGCAGTTTCCTCTCTCCTCTACCATGCCACGCGTCGGCCAATGTATGGATTCGGGTGGAGCCCGTCCAATATGCTTACTACTTGAAGCCTGCCCAAAATATCGCTTACTGCTTGAAGCCCGCCCAAAATACTGCTTACTGCCCCTTCCTTTCAGAACTCAAAAGTTTTTCATATTTTATTTATAAATCCGTCAAGTCCACTGAAGCCCTTTGTGTCTGTTTAAAGTCTTTCAACCTTAGTATATTGCGATGCAATAAAATAATGCAATGCGATGGGTTCTAAGGGTTTTTTATGTTTAAAAACACATTTTCCCTTAAGTCCCATTTATATAAGAATTTGCCTTCTTTTCAGAGGGCAAAGTAAAACTTCATTTTACAATAACTTCTGTTAGCACCTAAATCCGCCTTACATTGAAAGAAGGAAAAATTCAAGGTAACCACAAACCACGCTCAGTCTAGTAGCTAGCCCTACCAGAACAGGAGAGGGCTCTCTCCGAGTCACACTCAGTGAATATATAAATGAAATGGCCTGAGATGACTTACAGTGAACTATTTGTCTTAGGCTAGTAAGTGAATTTGAATGAGGGATATTTGATTAAATGACTAAGTTTCTGGGCTGTATGGGACAAGGACAGCATGAGCAGAGATTTAACCAAAGGCACATGATATTTCATAAGGCGAGATAAGCATGAGGTTTTAGCAATCAAATTTAAATGGGGTGACAAGACTGTTTAAGAAAGCTGAAAAGTGCATTAAATGTATGAATCCTTTCTAGGTAGAAGAAAACACATAAAGACTGAACACTTCCTCAAGGTAGAGCAATGACTGAATTCTACCTTTCTCACGTAAAAGTATTCAGCTAGAAACGATTATGAATAAACTGCAAAACATCACAAGATACATAGGAAACAGAGAGAAAAAACACATGCCAAAAATCATACCGCAAGAATCTTATAAACCAGAGCTGCACCATTTAATTATTTCTCTTTCAAACTATACAGTCAAACACTGAGTTATTCCTCCACCATTTCCCACAACTCAGAACCCTTGACACATAATTTTTCATACAATAAATATACTCAGGAATGGGAAAACAGATCGATTGAGAATAGGGGTCGTTTCACCTAAAATCATGAAAATAGGAAAGGTTCTGCTCTAAAAAAGGAGCAGCGTTACATTTTGTTTGTTGATGACCAATTAAAGGACAGAATTTGGAACATAGACCCTTTGATTTTTGCAACTGCAGTCAAAAATAGATCGTCGGTTCCTGTTTCTCTGCTATGACGGGTGTCTTTGTTTTAAATGTAGGCGTTCAGTCTGTGACTGTTCGCTTTCCTTTTACCTGGGCCCTTTGAATAAAACTAATTTTTTAATAACAATAGCCTTTAAACTAAAATTCCCCCTTGAATAAAGGGAACTGCCATTTCCAGCTGCAATGTGGCCTGCTATGCCAGATGTAAGAGCATATATAACAACGAGAGCTGTATATAGGGCTCCCCTTTTAGCAATGCAACACCTCGCATGGAAACATTTAACATCTTTTCTGGTGTTAAGTTTGAAAGCATCCAGTTTTCCATATCACCTTCTAAGTATTCTGATGAAAATACTACTAAGAATGGGGTTTCCAGATCATTTATCCCCTGGACATAACCACTTGCAGGATGACGAATGGCCCATGTATAGAGAATACGCTCCAGGGATGCTTGTATGTCTATTTGCTGAAAGAAAGTAACATCTGGCACAGTCCTTGGACAATCCACTGCGATCTGCCATGCCATATTTCTCATCTTCAGTGCGCTCGACGTCTGTCATTTGAATGAAAACCAAACTTTCAATAAACATGCCTTTGAAAGAAGACTTTGCCAGAAAATCCATCGGCGACATGAATTTGATTGCCATAAGAATGCCGACATTCCACATGTACATCTACCATTCTGTAATAATCCACGGTCCAAGCTGCAATTTTTCCTTTAATACCACGTGCATCCAAATTGCAACAAATTCATTACTCTGTCTTGCAGGATCAAGGCGTATGATTATGCACCCTTTATCCCTCTGAGCAAAGCCATGTAGTTCCTTCATGCACCCTTTATCCCTCTGAGCAGCCTTTGCGTGCCCAGAATGGAGATAGCCACGTAGTTTCTGAGGACGGTGAAAGATAAACATGAGAATCAACTGGGTGTAAACTCCCACTGCTTGCTGCAATAAATGTAACAGTTGAACTCCTAACCCATTGGCTTGGATGACAAAGTAGAGGAGTAGCCCGCTGAACTGCATCAAGAAACAATCTTTTCCTGAGTAATTTCTCTTTTGAAAGAAATGCCAAACATTTCAATGCATTGACAATGATTTCTTCTACATGTTCATTGAGAGCCTGCTCAATATAAGGCAGAAGATACTCCTCCACACTCATTTGGCCAACAAAATAACATACATGTATAATCTATTGAAAAAATACAGCTTGTAACTGTTTATCATGGTCATTTAGAAAAGCAGGAAGAATTGGTAGCAAAAATTCATTACATTGCTTCTCTCCAAAGAAATCACATAGTTCTTTTACATGCTGCAGCAATGCATGCCGAATAAGTGCTGTCTACTTTTGGTCCCATCACCAAATCTGGTATAACCTGAGCTATTGTCTACCGTAACTATGCAAGTTCTACATTACCGTTACTATTCTGTTGATACCCAGGAGTTTGTGACCCCGGAATTTGAGATGGACCAAATGGAACTTTGTTGGCCTTATTAGAAACATTTGATTGATCTAAAATGTTCATTTCATTCAGCAACTGTGACCTTATTAGAAAACGAGAAGCAGCTGCACCAATCTTATATATGTTCTCGGCATAACAAATGCAGACACTCTCCTCAGGGTCATCTGGTATCATTGAGAGCATAGGAAGAATATACTCTGGAGATATCTTTGCATCACAAGGGGGGAACCCCTGGACTAATGATAATACATCATAGATAGTTTCTAATGCAGCACACCACACAATAGCAGCTGGATCAGAAAGCATAGTGACAACATAAGGAAGAACATGCTGCAACTGGGCCTCATCATCAAGGTAGGTGAGTTCATGTGCAATACCAAGACATATATTGTATCGAGTAGACCAATCCAGTTGTATCTGAGAGTCCTTGTTACCATGATCAGCAATGTTACCATCAGTACCAAACAGCTAAAAGTTGTATATCGCATATTTCAGAGGATTAATGCTTGTAAAATCTATTGAATAAAGCCCTTCTACTGTAAGCTGGCCACTGTATCGGCCAAACACTTCTTCATGGGGGTGAAGGACAGGCCCAAATCTCTGAGCTTCTGATTGGAAAACTTGTATGGTTGCTTTCATGGGTTTTCTTCGTCTGAACACTTTATAGGAATTGGATAGTGTGGAAACAATTCAGTAATCATGTGAGTCGGATCTCCTCTGTGGAGGTTTGGTTTAGCACACATATATCTCTGACCAATGGCTGAAGGCATTTCATACACCAAAATGTGAGCCTCTACCATGCCTCTCACATCCACATATGCCTGAGTTAAATTTTTATACGTCTTGGTTGACCCTTCCAAGTATTTCATAATATGAAAACTGCTCATGTTCATGATGGGCTGCGACATAGGACCTAAAACCAAGTAGGGAATAACTACTGCAATATCCAAATTCCTTTTCTCAGCAATCTCCCATGCCAACTTCTCTGCCAAGATCTTTGCATAGCAATACGAATTCTTAGTTTCTTTGTCGTAGTCCAAATCGCTCCAACATTCATCATCGACTATGGCGAGTGGGTCTCTTTGAGGATCCATGTAAACCACAACAATAGAAGATGTAACTACCACGCGCTTCACTCCCATTTCTGCACACGCCTCCAGAATGTTCCTGGTTTCACTCACTGCTGGCTCTATAACTCGCTCAGGGTCATTACTTATAAGACAAGCTATGTGGAAAACACCGTGATAGCCTCAGATAATTGTGACCAAAGCCTGGTAAACGAGAATATCAGCTTTAACAATCTCAAGCCTCCCTTTTGCTCCTTCCAGCTCTCTTAAATGCTCATACTTTCGCCCATCATCAGCTGGGTTGCTATGAACTTCTCCTCTTACAGTATAGCCTTTGGCGAGGAGTTGCTTGACAAGCCATGTGCCAATGAATCCTCCCGCTCAAACACATCTCCTATAGCATAAGTCATTTGTCCGCCTCCACAATTTATAGCAAAGCCAGAACCTTATGAACCAGGTTAGAAAGTATATCTTCTGTATCGAGTTGTTTGGATTTATGGGACAAAGGCAAACTTTTTTGGGTGTGTCGGCTCTGTGCGCCGCACGGACAACCCAATGCGCAGCATGGGCTGTATGCGCCGCGCCCATGAAATTTTTCACTGCAGAAAAGGTCCCTATGCACCGCGTGCACCCAGTGCATCACGCCACTCAGCCTATGTGTCACGCTACCTTAAATTCACACAGTCGGCCTTTCTAAAACGCATTTCCATCCCTCCAGACTTCAACTCGGCTTTTCTTTTGGGCGTTTTGACAATTTCTTGCTTGATAATTGTGAGAAGTGCCCGAGGTCTGCAAACATTGCCTCTGAACTAGCGATGCACAATAGAATGCCTCCCAAGGACATCCAACTTCCTCGTTGTGCCTTTTTTCAAAAATTTGTAAATGTAATATAGGGAGAGTGCTCGATGTACATGTGGATTCCAGCAAATAATATTATAGAGGCCAATCACTCTGATGCATAGTAGCCAAGTCAAAACCATTAGTGCAAACATGAATCCCACCAAATGTGTGCCATGGTGTTGTAGTGCAAATAGGCCTATTATTGTAATATAAATTGAGCACTTTAACTGATTTTGACCCGCGAGCAACATGAACAGTCATCGTGACACTCTGGATAGTGTGGCTACCTATGCATTTGACAATGTTTCAGTTGTCAGTGAACTTGGTCTTAGATTTCAGATTGTCCAACTTCATTCTTGTATAAGGCACTTTTGGACAGCTACAAGCCACACATGTTTCACTTTCAAGTTAATAACCATCAAACTCCACCAAACTGCTGAGCGTGTTGTATATTCGGTAATTAGGATGATTTGCCAAGAGTTCATTTTGCGAATGGAGCGTATCATAAAACAAATTTGACAATTTCTTCTTCAAAACAGAGTTTTGAAGAAGAAATATCTTTGAGCATTAATGATGATGAAACTCTTGAAATAAGAAACTTCTTGAACCTCCCTCTGGCCTGCAAGCATTATTTCACACTTCTGGAGACAAAACCCTGGACTCAAGAACTAAAATGACTCTTTTTGACCAAAATGGCATTTGATGACTGCAAATGACGAGAAATGAACCTTGGTGAATTTGACTCTGACAGAGGGCATGACAAGACTGAGTCTAACAACTTCTTCATCCAAAGTCCATTTTAGCCCATTCGAGTTGCAGTAGACTCAGAATGAAAATATCTACGCAATGGGGCTATTTCCTAGAGCATCCTTGGACTTTAATTTTCCTCTGTGAGGAACACTTTAGACTTAGAAGTCCATTTTGGATCACACCTTCCCACTAAAAGAACTTTTGGTCTCCAAAAGACTGATATACTGATCTTAACAGTAAATGAGAGTAACAACACCCTCTTCTTTCAGCCTCCATACACTTGCCTTGCATAGTGCCTCTAAACCAAAGCCTTTGACCACTCTCCTTCCTGGATGTGCTGGTCCTCTTGGGAAGAACTATTTTCCTCCTTGACTTCAGGTATAACTCCTCCTGAGATGGTCACAGAAGGTAGTTTGAACTTCTCTGCCTTGATCATTGACCCAAGGTGGCTCAAGCAAATGTGAAGTTACATCTGATTCACAACATTTTACATTTGTACCTATTTGACAAGCTGTCAATAACAACTGTTAACAACAAAAATACAGACAACAACTAGATGGCTTAACCTCCTACTTCAACAGAAGAAACATATTTCACATCTTGTAAACACCTCCATGTCTTACATCTACATACAAATGATGAACTAGATAACAAGCCCATAAAACATGCCTTTAAAACAAATGACCCTTCAAGTCAAGCATGTAGAAAAAGACCTCTAGGACTCTTTTTCCAAAATGAAACACTTCATCATCATCTCCATCTTGGAGACCAAATCAACATTTCCCAAGTCAATATTGCATGCATGTTTACAACAAAGAAATCAACCCTGCAAGTTAATTACACATACATGTTTCAAAATACAAGGAAATCATCAACATCCTTGTGTTCATGCACACCAAGCTTATGCATGCATTTCATCCTTCAACTTTCACTTAAGCACACTGTACTTTCGAATCTGAAATGAACATAATATTGCAGCAACAAAGTGAGTCTCCTACTTAGCTTTTCCATTCACCCTCTTGGTAATATTCTGCAACTTACATTCCATTAACAAAGAAATGGAAATAGATGCAAAAATACATACAATATTAATTCGATAAAACTCTAACCATTTCTTACCAATCCATTTCAAAGGTATTTCCTTTGTCTGCACATCAGCATCAATATGTGAATCATCCTGAAACACATCATTCATGGAAACTTCCTTTCCATTTCTGCCATTTTCTCTTTCCACCTTCTTCAATTTTTATGGAAGCATTGTTGGATTCAGAGTCCAACATATTTCAGCAAGATGCCCTTGCTTATGGCAGTAAGTGCAACACATGTGCATCCTCTTGACAACATGATTTGCCTTGTCCAATGGACCTTTGGCTTCTTGCTTCTTTTCCTTTAAAAGTTTCCTGTATGTGGCCATTCTCTTCCAACATCTACAAACATTATGGTTATCCAAACCACAAAACGAACATGCAATTCTTTTCCCATATCTATGTGGAAATTTATCGTGCTGAACATAATCAAAAGGAATATGGTTAGAACTAGATTTATAAATTTCTCTTTCACCTTTATTGCCTTCATAAGGAGGTGAATCAAATGAAGAAGTGGCTCCCTTTGGAACACCATCAATCTCTTCAAGGTTGTTAGAATTTCCACAACTCTCTGGTTCAAGTGTGTGCTTCTGAATACCTGCATCTTACAAATGATGTTTCAAGCCATTGCATTCCTCCTAAATACAATCTTCACGCTCTTGAGGTAGAAGACCTGCAATGCAACTCCTTCTTGGAGATGTTTCAATGGCATTCATGGTAGCTTTGGAACTTTCTCCACAAGACTATCCATAGCCAAGACCCAAATACTTATGTCTTTCCTAAACTATTATTGGCTCAACAATACCCTGTGCATGTTTACCCAAGCATTTTCCTTCATAACCCATCTTGGACATTAACTTGGAACCTATGCCTCTGGTATGTTTTTCAAAAGAACCAATACAAGCATTCTTAGAAGAATTTGAAGACAAACAAGAATGGTTTACCTCTTCTTCAAGCTGATACTCGACTAAGGTTTCTTTGGCAACAAAGAGATGTGACTCCAACTCATGCATCCTTTTCAGGTTAATATTTGAAATATTAAGTTGCCTCTCCATTTCTTGCAATTTTTTAGAATGAATCTACTTCTCTTCCTCCATGGAATTCAACTACTCTCTAAGTATGTTGCTCTTCCTTCCATCCTCATATATTTCTCTCACCATATCCATCATGGTTGCCAAGTCTTGCTTAATGTCTTCATCAAAGACTTTTGTGAAGAAAGAAGAATTTGAGGACTCACTTGTAGAAGTTGTCATTATGCCAATGAACAAAAGAACTTCAAACAAGATTAACAAAGAGCTTATTCAAAACCCTTTTGCAACAAACCTCTTGTGCTTCAAGGATTTCCTTGAGGTCCTTTGGGATAAGAAGAATGCCTTTAGCCCTTATTCCTTCTTGTCCTTCCTGGACTAAGCTATCAATAGCTTCCCCTTCACCTCTACAAACTCAGACAATAGCCAGTCTGCAAACAAGCATACAATCAATCAGACAATCAATCCTTGACTGCCCAAACACCTTTCAGACAAGCAACATTTGCTCTGTCAATCAAGCATTCTACTTCATTATACCACTTGTTCTGGTATAGCCAGCTTTGGTATCACATTCCTGAAGGTGAGGTTAATCAATCTTAGGCTCCAATACCACCTGATCTAAAAATGGGGCACTAAAGGCTTCTTGTCAAGCGTAGAAGAAACTTTCCCACTTTTAAAGCTTAAATATTCCCAAGATCTAGTGATTAATCAATTGCGGAATTAATAATGCTTGAAATTGGTGTATTCTTGTGTTTGTTTTTAATTGTTAAGTGCTTTAAGTTCCCTTGCTTATGATGATATAAAATACATATAACAGTAAATAGAACAACAAATAAGCAGCAGATGCAATGCAACAACAATAAACAATAACACATAACAACAATATAATATGGAGTTCACCCAAAACGCTTGGGCTATGTCTCCTTGAGCTCTAGTCAACTCAACTAGGCTCTCTTGGATTATGGCATAAGTCCTTTTATAAGCTCCATAATCAACTCCATTGGATTACACAGAAAATAATGGGCTTAGAACACCATCTTATCCCTGGCTCTGAAGCTCTTAGTTTTTCTAGCTCTGGCTCTTGAGCTGGCTCTCGGCTCTGGCTCTGGCTTTGGCTCTTGGCTCTAGCTCATGGCTCCAGCCTGTGGCTCTGGCTCTGGCTCTGGCTCTAGCTTTAGCTCTAGCTCTAGCTCTCTCTGAACTTCTCTCAGCCTCTACGTGCCTGTGTGGTTCACTCGACCTCTAAGCGACTATCGACAACCTTCTAGTGACCTCTTTCAGTCCTCCAGCTTCCTCAACAACCTTCAACCTCCTTTAGCACTTGTGCTCTTTATGTTTTTATCATGCATTGGTTACAGTCCTCCATCATTAAAGAACCTGACTATTTCCTCATAAGAATCTATTTACAAATGGAAAAGAACATGAGGGCAGGATAACCCGGTCATTTTGCCTTCCTCTAGCCGAAATAGCCAAATAACGGAATACACAGGAAACACACACAAAACACATCATGGGCCTTTAGCCTAGACTTCAAATATTATGAAATCAGCCCTATAAACCTATTGGGTCTATCCAAATATCACTTATCACTATCGCATGGTGTAATGACTAAAAAAAAAAACCAATACATGGATAATACACATAAAATCTGAAAATTTGGATTTCAAAACTTATGAAATCGCATCCATAATTCGCATCAGGTCCGCCTTTTATCGGCATATCACAATGTGCATTGACCCTAGTATCAGGGGTTCACCGATTGCTAATCGCCGATATCACCAATCACCGATCGGAGCATCAGCATATCGCATATCGATATCGCAACGGCCGCAGGGGTCTTTCCTTTGGTCATGCTGATCGCCGATCCATCGATCAGATCTTGACAATTGATCTACGATCACTAATCCAACGACTGATAGTCCATTCCCAACACATAACTTGCATAGGGATTAACTGCTTGAAAACGTGGTTTCCTCTCTCCTCTGTTGTGCCATGCATCGGCCAATGTATGGATTTGGGCGGAGCTCATCCAATGCCACTTACTACTCGAAGCCCACCCGAAATACCGCTTACTGCCCCTTCCTTTCAAAACTCAAAAGGTTTGCCTATTTGATTTATAAATCCGCTGGGTCCGCTAAATGCCTTTGCACCTACTTTAAGTCCTTCAGCATTGGTTTATTGTGATGCGATAAAATAATGCAATGCAATGTGTTCTAAGGATTTTTTATGTTTAAAAACACAGTTTCCCTTAAGTCCCATTTATATAAGAATTTTACTCCTTTTCAAGGACAAAGGAAAACTTCTTTTTGCGATAACTTCTTTATCCAAAGTCCATTTTAGAGCATTCAAGTTGCAGTAGATTCAAAATGAAAATATCTACGCAATGGTGTTATTTCCAAGAGCATCCGTGGACTTTCAGTTTCCTCTATGAGGAACACTTTTGACTTAGAAGTCTATTCAAGATCCATTTTGGATCAAACATACAAGAAGGTAATCAAGCTACATATAATTGTATAACCAATCATATACTCATGACGATGCATTCCATAAAGCCCACATCAAATTCCTCATGATAACCTTACTTCTACCATGATCAATATGATGCAGTGCAAGAAGCACATGGAACATCAATGTAAGAGCCACACACACAACTAACATGCATGCATGACCAACACATTCACCCTTATCTGTAGCACCAGATATGACCCAAAGAGAGTGTAACCATGCTTTGATACCAATATGTAACACCCCTCCCAGGTTTACCCAAAGTAACTATGCTAATCAGGGTAAACATGAGGAGAGATGGTACTAGAATTAGATTCAACCTCATATGTCACCTTAAGGAAGTGGAACTGACAGAACATCACATAGAGTCATCCAACATCAACAACATACCCCTCACGAGACAAGTTAGCCACTTAGATAACATGTCCCTAGGTCCCATTGCTATTCTATAGCACTTAGCCCTTAGTCGCTCTCATGCTATGGGCAAGGGAGCAACCAACAACTCAAAGTCACTCTCACAGGCCTGCCTACCAGTGACTGTGGTCCTGAATTTATAGTTTTGTGCCAATGACCCTAGGATTTGAGCCACTTTTGTAGCCCAAAATCCTAGCCTCTGCCCAAAACTTGTTGTAACTTTCATAGATCATTAAGAAACAAAATAACAATGTTGATGAATCAAAATGACCCTCAGGATTAGGCCTGATCATCCCCAACCAGGAATGACATTATGTCAAACACTTGGCATTAATGCAACCTATAGGTCTAGGATATAAGGCAGAGTATAAATGACTGAAACAACTTATGAAACATCATTAGAAGGATCACCTCCTTCTCCATTGAGCTACTAGATCATAAATTAGGTCTTGCATCCATACATTTAATAGTTGCAAATAAATACATGAAATAAACATGACATAAACAGTCACATAACCATGCTTATAAACAACATTAAACCATGTAAATAACAGAGATAGGAAAACCATTAAATACATATATAAATCAATGCAAAAGTAAGAGAAGTTAGCTCTTATTAATCATAGTCAAATCCAACCAGGTTCGGGACTTCCACGTACCACCGACCATAGACATGTCTGAACGAAATATCTCTTTCCACCAGTCACCCTCGTACCATATTCCAAGCATGAATGTGGGATCTCATATAAAAACCAATCCAAGAACAACTAAGGGAATCCAAAGGTTAAACCACCTCCACCCTCATCAAAACGTGATCACACAAAAACCGGTGCTCTAATCACAACCAAGCATAATTTGGAATGCCATCCGAAATCCATCACTATCCTTGAGGAATTTTCTGTCTCCCTATCTCTCAAGCCTTACCACAATCTAAACTCGGATCACTCGGCCCTAAATCGAGACCGCTCCCTCAGGCTTTACATGTATCCCGCCAAAATCGGTCAACGGATTCCTAAGCCTTTGGGAATGAACCTTGAGACTACTTCTGCCTAGGACCAAAAACCATCCAGCAATTCTAAAGTTCCAAAACTAAAATAAACATCCCGACACACCATGGAATATGGAAAACAACTACGCTAGGCTGAAAACCATTGTCATAACTTGACAAAACCATGCCACCGATAGAAAGAGAACCATACACCAACATGCAAATCCATGCATGTCCAAACCAGCTAGGAAATCACACATGCAAAAGGTTACCTGCAAGTATTCCTACTAAAGTTGCGTGATCCTACTTTCCTTTCTGTGATCCTTTCTTGCTTTCCCTTTCCTTTCTCCAAACTAGTGTGCTCCAAGAAAACTCCAAGTGACCAAGAGAGTGAGAGTGAGAGAGAGAATAATGAGACAGCTCCAAACTTGAACTTGAAAAAAGCCATGAACTAATCCTAAGAAGCCTTTTTATGAATGGGGCATCTATTTTCTTCATTTTAGCTTATTTTCCTTCTTTTTCCTCCTCACATGCAATGTATGACCCTTTACCTCCCTTTTCTCCTAATTTCCTTTATTTTCATAAATAAATGGGACAAAATTTCCTTCTGTCTTTTAATGCCTTTTCCAATTTCCTTAGGCAAAGCACACATCCAATGACGCCCACTAGGATACATTTTCCCAACATTAAGCTTGGAATATGTGTCCCTCAACTGTGATCTTATTTTTACTTTATTAACTTTTATTACATGAAATTTGCACGAGGCTGTTACAAGGGATACTGGCATTGGGATCTGACTGGGACTACTTATCATTTCCTAGATGTACTAGTTGGCTACAACCTAGATGGTACAATCGACCTAGTAGTTTAGCTTGCACATTCGTTAGGGGAGTCTCAACACTAGTGGCCAACTAGTTTATGGACATACTCCTTTAGTTCTCTTTGTATGGCGTCTATACACGAGATCACGAGGTGACCAACATAGTCTAGTAGGAGGTTTTCAAAGGAGGTGGCATTGGAAGGCCATCGAATGGTGCCTTGTGTGGGCCTGGGGAATCTTCACTTTTGTGTGGGGCACACAGGATGCAAAGGAGTAGCGCAATGGTATCATCGTTGCTAACACATAGGGAGATTCACTTCTCGAATGCCTGAGGGAGGATTTGGAGTGAAGATCCATTCATTGGTGGGTATAATGATGCAATGGTGGAGGTGATGATACCGATCAGGTGTGGGCTTACATGTAGAGACATAGCTCTAGGCCATTAGATCCAAGGGTGTGTGGGAGCATCTGGTATTGAGTAGTGGACTACAGGTGGGCATGGAGATGCATGGTGGTGTACCATAGTGTGTTGGACCACGTTGTGGAGTAGGAGTGCCCACATGAGGAGTTACTAGTGCCTTGACGCATTCATGACGTGGGTTGGTACATGATGGTATAGCCTTAGTCGGAGGTATCCAGTGGTGTACGGGGATAGGTTGCGACCTACAGTGGCATGTCGAGGAGCAAAATGATACTTGGTGGTTTGTTGTGACGCATCATGCAATGCAGGAGAGTCGTGGAGTTTTGCATCCAAGGAGACTTATGGACTAGGGAATTGGGTGTGCCATTAGATGCATCTCAACCAAGATCGATGAGGACATTGTTGAGCATCTGGGGAAACCATGTTTAGTGGAGACAGGGCTTCGTGGGAGTTATCAATAGATCTAAGGTGAAGAGAGTGTCATTCATAAGATCACTCTTGAACATTGTGGTAGAGTTTTGATCATACCCTTTGGGACATACCCTCCCATCATCCTCCTGTGTTGCTTACAGTCACAGAGTGTTTGGTTGTTTCCCCTTGCACTCTCCATTCAGGCAGTAGGGCATGGGAGGCTCACCCTAGACAATTGGATGAGACACTGCATGTCATGAGTTGGGAGGAAACTCTCCAGTTGAGACCATTGGTAGGTGCAAAAGTTGTCGGATATAGGCTTAGGGATGACATGGTTGATACTCGAGGTAGCATATGTTCTGCCCCTCAGATCACACGTGAGGGATGGTAGATGGTAGAATTCATCATCAGGAGGGCATTGAGGCTCCGAACACTGTTTAGGTGTATCATTAGGAGTTGGGATAACATATTTCTCTGCGTGATCTAGATGGAACATGGTAGGTTTGCATGTGTGGGACATACTCCTAATAGTTTGGGTCACCACAGGGAATACATACATGGGTTAGAGATGAGGACTAGATGGTATCTAGAAAATAGCAGCACTACACAGTGACATCCGATGACGAGAGGGAGGTATGAGCTCCCCGTATGTATGGGGGATCCAAGGACCTGGTTGGCGAGGGGACTACTCCCCTTTATGATGAGAAGGGTCATGGTAGAGGGTGATCCAGTTCATTTTGGGTTTGACACATTGGGGATCATTGAGACCTCCATGACATGGTGAGGCAGACTTATCTTTTATGGCTCAGGGTTGAGATTGGCACTGGAGGATTAGATATTGGTGCTTCGGTAGGATAAGCTTGACTCTCGCAGATACTTCACCACTAGGCCTCAGGAGGGGAGGATATAGTCCACACATGATGGGGAGCATGTCGTAGTCAAAGTAGCGCAATGTTAGCATGTTGGCACCACTGTGGGACTAGCAGGGAACTAGAGCATCACAACTCTTCACAGCTTAAGAAAAGATGAAGGTAGTAGAAAGATATGAACTAATTGTCCCGTTTTATATATAAATGAAAAAATTTAATAATGGAACTAACAAACTAAGATGTAACAACTATATTTTCTCCTTATTCTTCTATAACTTAAATTTAATTTTCAAATACATATTTAATATAAGTGGACTCTAATAAAATTTTATTATTTTTATTATTTTATATAATACTTATAATATAAGTTTATATTATATTGAATGGAATTAATAAAAACTAATTATCCTGACATATCTTTAAAAATTTAAATAAATTAGATTAATAACGGATTTAACATACTAATTGACTTGAATTTATTTGCCAAACAGGTTAGTAAAGCACGTATCTAACTAATTAGGTTATCCACTTAATAAAAATTTATTGACTTTTTCTTATTATTTCATTTAATAGCAAAGATATAGGTTTCTATATAGGCTATATAATTTTAAATAATAATAAAAGGTCCATTAAATAATTATTGATTTATAGGTCACATTTAATCAAATAATGGAAAAAAAAAACAAAAGTTCTATTAATTAATTATGGATTTATAGGTCACATTTAATCAAATAATGGAAATAAATATAAAAAAATTAAATTAAGTAACTAATTAAATCTCGTTGTCCCTTTCTCTTGGTCTAGTCCAGTTACCCGGTCCAATATAGCCATTTCCTGGTCAAATATAGTCATTGAATGATCTTCTCTCTCTATTTAACCTGTAGCCATGAACTCATTCTTCAACTTGTCCTGACGATGAACCACACTTGTTGGTTCAAAATGCGTTGACAAATGAATTACGATGTGATTTTCACTAAAAACTCTTCTCTATAAGCTTAATAACCTTTAGGGATGAACTGGCTACTACAGAGGGAGATCATGCATATCTTCCATTGGGCTTTAGCGAGTCATGGATGGAGTAGGAGAATTTTGGTAATTGCACTAGGTAGGATAGTGTTGGAGTTAATGCTTACATCCTATCTTTAAGATGTTGGTTTGAGATGGTTGAGAAATTCTCTCAACCTCTCCTTATAAGTTAGGAATAAGTTAGATCTGAGAAACTCTATACATTAGAGTAATCTCCGAATGTAATGTGTCTGTGTGTTGAGCGCATACACCTTTGTGTGAAATATATTAACGCTTTCAACCACTTTTTAACATGATATTGGAGCACTAGGTTAGTTCTATGCTTCTTTAAAATATCGTTGAGATTTTTCAGTGATAGATTGCCATGGCATGGAGGCTAGGTGGTGATTGAGGAAAACATGTTGCGTTGGAACCAGATTCATATCCATTAAGAAATAGAGATCGGAGAGAGTTGTTGCACTGGGGTGAAGTGATTGCGAGAAGGGTATGCTTGAAACTATTTAGGCTAGTTGTATGCATATTTGTTGTTAGAGGAGGAACTGGTTACGTGGCAATGTCTGATGTCTTCACAAGCATTGGAGTTTGAGATGATCAAAGCTGCAAAGTTTATTTGATCGGAGAAACTGAGTTTATTTGATATCATCTCTATGCACTAGCCTGTTTTGAATAAGTTGATGAATAGTTAAGTGTGGTGCGGTCCGGTGCGCTGTGGTGCGCTGAATGTTATCTAGCTCATGTTCAAGGTTCGTTTTTCACAAAGCAGTGGAAGACTTTTTAAATTGTAGAAAGGTACATCAGTGTTGAAGTTTAAATAGGTGTTTTTTAATAGTCTTCTTTGATCATGGAATTTATGGTTTTAGAAAACTTCAGTGATGCAAATTTCCCTTCATGGAAAGTAAAAATTCAAATGCAATTAATGAAGAAACATTTGTGGGGTGTAGTTAATGGTTCAGAAGTAGCACCTATAGATGCTAAACAGTTAATTGAATGGAAAAATAGAGATGACAAAGCTAAGTCCATTATTGTACTTCTCTTTCAAATTCACAATTACATCTTGTAGATCTCACTAAACCATCTAAAAAAATATGGGAACATTTGACTCAGTTATTTGGTGTAAAAGCTACAAATGCAAAATTTTCCATAAAATTGTCATTATTTAGACTGAAAATGAATGAAGAGACATCTATGTCCACTCATGTAAATAATTTAATGTCTCTTATAAAGACAATTAGCTGAAGCAGGTGCCAAGGTGGAGGATGAAGATGCTAAAGAAATATTACTAAATAGTCTTCCTTCAAGTTATAGTAATGTTGTCTTCACTTTGAGTCAAATGTCTTCACAAAAATTTCATGAGACAATTTCCGCACTTCTCGTGGAAGAAAAGAGACTAAAACCGAAGGATATGGAAGAAAACTCTCCAATAAAAAAATTATTATTTACAAAGACAAAGATAAAAAGAAAAATGCAAACAAAAGTGAAATTGAATGCTACTATTGCAGGAAAATTGGACATACAACGTGGAATTGCAGAATTCGTGGCAGTGATCTATTAAAAGGGAAAGAATCAACAAATATAGTTGCAGATGAATATCCATTGAATTCTAATGATGAATTCAATGAATAATTTGAACCCCTTAAACTTTTTTAGAACATCTCGGTGAAAAGGCTTGACATGGATGGTTGTCTAGATAGTACGGTAGTTGCGGATCTTGTGAAGAATCCCTCATTCGTTGAAGATGTAGGAGTCATCTTCTAATGAGGTTATGTGACGGTTTGGGACACTATCCAACTAATTGACTTCGGGAGGTCCTTGATTCGGGAGTTTAGCAGTTGAACTCGAGAATCCAACTTGCCGACTACACCTTTGCAAGGGCTATGAGGCAACTTGATGGAGTCTATACTAATAAGTTGTAAACGAATTAAAGAATGACTGTGTATTTTGTTGTTTGTGGATGATTTCAATAAATGCATGTTATGTGAGCATTAAGAGGGGATGTTGGAGTTAATGCTTAGATCCTATATTTAAGATGTTGGTTTGAGATGGTTGAGAAATTCTCTCAACCTCTCCTTCTAAGTTAGGAATAAGCTATATTTGAGAAACTCTATTTATTAGAGTAATCTATGAATGTAATGTGTGTATGTGTTGAGCACATACACCTTTGTGTGAAATATATTAATGCTTCCAGCCATTTTTTAACATATAGTGAGTGGAGCCAAGGGAGGTTCACATTGGACATGATGGCCTTAGATCCTGGTATTGAAGGATTCTTTCATGTGAGGAAAGTGGAGAGGTCAGGGACAATTCAGTGGGATATTTGGGACATTGACACATTTTGTAGTGACAGTGGGGAGCAATAGCTAGAGAGGATGCTTGTTTAGGAATTTCTTGAGGACAAGTTCTTTTTGCTGGGGAGGATTTTGATATTCCCACTTAGCAACATTGCTAAGGGAAATATGATTTTTTGGCCAGTTTTGAATTAATTCACATTAGCAATTAGGAAGTGTGGGCTTAGAGTCCCCTCATGTATTTTTTATCAAATGTGAGCCTAAACATTAGAGGATGAAGGAGAAAATAGAGCCACTAATGGCACATGGGGGCCATTCATAGAAAATTGCGGCCCACATGGGCAACGCACTCTAATTGGAGAGAAGTTGGTGGGGGGAAGTTGAGCTAGGCACACATGGGCATCTTGGAGGATCTTTGATAAATAGAGAAAGAGGCACTCATTTTGGTCATTCATTACTCTATTCTAAAACTTGTCTTTGACATAGCACACTTGAGAGGAAGCCAAGTCTACAAGCGTTATTTAGCACATGAGTGTCTCCAAGCAGAGATATCAACCCTTGCTTTGGTGGACTTCAAGTGCCAGGCCAAGGAGGGAGTTCAAGGTAGTGCCAAATCATACCAACAACAGGGAGGTCGAATTACAACAACAAAGGGAGTAGAAGTAGAAAGGACGAGTTATAAAAGTAGGGAAAGTAGCAATAGGAAGGATGAGTTACAGTAGTAGGGAGTCTAATTTACAACAACATGGAGGCCAAGTTACAGTAGTAGGGAAAGTTGTAGCAGTGTAGGGACTGCGTAGTGCTTGGAGGAGACCCACATGAGAGTTGAGGAGTGCAGGAAGTGGGGCCTAAAAATTGAGGTGGAGTCTGGTGAGGTGTTGTGGGGGATTTTCTAGAATTTTTACAGAGCAGAGAACACAACATCTGCTACAGGCTACATCTTTTGATTGTGGAGAAGGGACAAGCATTTGGGGCCAATTTTGGACCGTCAAAACTAAGGAAAACCATTTCTAGGTTTTTCTAGGTTTTCGAAAAGGACCTCAAGAGTAATTTGGTAGAATTTGCTCAACAGATTTGAGGGGTCAAATAGGGGTTCCAATTCAACCAACAGTTAGAGGGCCTATGGGAAACAAAGTCAAAATTCTGAAGTCAAGCATGGGCCAATTCCTTCGTGGGTTATTCTAGGTATATGGTGTAGAGGTCGGGACTAATTTCCTAGAATTTTCTAAGCACCAGAGAGGGCCCTTGTAACATATCCATTTAACCAGCAACACATTTCTGGGCATCTTCAGTGTAGAGCTTAAGAAACATAGAAACATTTTGGTGCAGGGTGACTTATTTTTCATTTGGGGCTTTGCTAGCTTGCCTTGAGAAAGTCTAGGTTCATTCCTTCCAGCACATTATTGTACCCCCATCTTTATCAATAAAAAAAATCTCGAAAGTTCATTTTTTGGTGTAATTTTATGGTATGGTTGTGTGTTCATTGTTTATGGTGTTTTTTGTTATTTTCTCTTTGCATATTTAGTGTTAGTTTTCCTTAGGGATATTACAAACTCATAAAACAAGAGAGACATCTCTCTCTCTCTCTCTCTCTCTCTCTCTCTATCTATATATATATATATATATATATATATATATATATATATATATATATATATATATATATATATATATATTATATCTGTGTGTGTGTGTGTGTGTGTGTGCGTGTGTGGGGTTCACCCAATTTGTACTATGTCCATGAAGAATCATACAGTCCTTCCTTTTCTATTATCCAGTAAAATGAAGGGATACAACTTACAACATATCTGCTATAATTTCCTCTTCGCTCTAACTCAATCTCCTGTCTCATTCTTGCTCATAATAATAATACACAGTCACAATAAAATTCCATCATATAAACCAAGGGTTTCCTTCTAGGGAAAAAACCCTAAATTAAGATAACTTCTAGTGTTAGATCATCCACCTAATGAATGTTCTAGATTGACTACGAAATAAAAATATTTTACAAGGAATATTTTTTTCATTTTTTAACTTTGAGGGTGCTGCCCCGTGCCCTTGACAGGGGCTTGCTAGCCCTCCAACCCCCCAGATGGGGGAGATAGTCCTCACTGGACACCCATGGGGGGACAAGTGCCCCCCATGGGAGGGGTGTACAATCTTCCTAGGGTGTTATATGAAATCTATGACTACATATAGAAGTATCTTCCCTAGACTAGGTGGCCTAGCCTAGAACAACAAAAAGACAAAGAATTTATTGTTTCCTTTAAAGTAAATAGATAATGGGATGAAGCCTACCTATAATATATCATATTCTTCACTCCTCTCTTGGCTTCAATGCTCCAATCACTATAATTAGAACTTGCACAATCAATCAACACAAGCCAATGATCTATGATATCTATGTAGCATTATATAGATATACTTCATTGAATGGATCAACATGACATTGAAATACATGAAATCATAACATCACATATAGGAAAACAAATAACTCTTTTCATTAATAGAAATGGAGTGAGTTACAACCGAATATAGGATTTGATATTGTAGAAGAGCTCCTCCATGTTGACTTGTCCTTATTTTCCACAATGTGTACCTCTATGTCACCCTAATGCATGGAATAAAAACTCTTCACAACAACAACATGAGGGTAGAATCTATCTCCAAAATCCAACTCCTAGTTGTGGATGACCGCAAATATATATAAGAGGATGGTAAGATGGGAGTTCTTATCCCTTTGCCGATCTAGGCTTGAGATCCACTCTTCATGGGAGGATGAGATCAAAGGATAAGGGATGGAAAATCCAAGGTAGGATAGGGTATGATTTAAAAGTTTTATGAGAGGTAAGTAGTTGTAACAACTCTTGCAAGATTCTGGAAGAAGAAGCTTAGGAAGTCTTTTAATTTTTCCATAATTTCTAGAATCAATGCACTCTCGACATTGGAATAATACCCGTCCAATTGCTATCATGCTGGGAAAAATGGGAGAAAATATTTTATTACCAAAATAGATAAAGGGAAATTGAAATGCTTAGAAAATGAGACACCTGGAGATGAGACTCTTGCGAAATGAAACCCCATTGGTGAATGGGAATGGATAACTCCTTCATGATAATAATTCTAGATCAAATTCTAGATAATATTAATGAATGGGAGATAAATATCTATTAAGTTTCTTAGCTGGAGAAAGATGTTAGGTTTTAAAAAAAATCATAAACGCATCACGGGAGAGAAAGGGAAGCTTTTATGGGAAAAGCATAGGCAAGTGGATGAAAAGATTCACAAAAGCAGGACACGACTAAGGAAAACCATATCATGGAAAAAGGGAATTAAATGCCTAATGAAGGGGGAATAAGAGGTTGTTGATCCATGGGAAAGTACTCTCAGCTCCGGGGTGAACTCGAGGAAGTCAGTTCTAGGTTGGGTGGTGGTGTTCAATTTTCTAGGTCACACCTATCAACTACTTTGGCATTAGTAAACGAACACTGGTGTCAGGAGGATGCGATGAGATAATATATGTACTCAATTTTGATGGCATTTTGTGGGGATATGTAGGTTAAGTCGTGTAGAGCATGGACCAAGTTGATTAGTTCTTTAGTTTGCTTCCAATTGTTTGGTGACATGTTTTCAACTTGCTCTCGAATTTAATTTAAATTGTAGGTTTATGTGTATTAATTATTTAATGCAACTATAGCTTTCATTGATGGAATACATAACCAAAAGTGTGTATTCACAAATAGTAATGTCTAATGGTTCAATGGAGTAACACTGACATTGTTACCACATATATTAAGTAAAGGCAATTGTAGCCAAATATATTTGAAAGGGGTATCCATGTTCAGAATCAAACAGGTTGAATTGGACCCTGATAGCACAGATCGTAGAAAGTTAATCTGTCTTAGCCACATGTACAATAACAATAAATCCCCACAAAGGGATGAGTCCTCCATAAGTAATTCCACGATAGAAAATTTGGTCACATGGTCGCACACTAACATATGATAAAATGATGCAATGGTTGGTTGGACCGGCCTATCTATTCACTATTATTAATTTATTTTACCTAGCAATTTTGTGTTTTGGGCTATTGTAGAAATAATTTCAATGCCCAGTTGTATGTCCACTTAAGGGTTTGAAGGATAGAAAAATGATACCCACTCGTATAGGCTAGACAGGGTTTTTGGGCCTGTTCATGCTGCGAGTTCCAATGCCCTTTGACCTAGCCCTGCAACTTTGAAAAAACAACTGCCTCTATTTGCAGAGATGCATATTTCATAGTATCTTTGCAGCAAACTACTAATCTCCCATTTATCTCCTTTACGTACTACAAAAATTTCCCAGTTATATTCTTAAGGAAGCAAGTGTCTGGATGAACTATAAACACCACTCTTAAAGGTGTTTTCGGAGGTTTATTTCACTGCTTACTAATATTTCGAGCCAAATCAATAAGATTCATCATCCTTGTGATACTATGTTCTATTATTTTCTCTCTCTTTCCTTCAACTTCTAAAAAAATTTAGTAATTGATACTTTTTGTTGCTCCAGCATCGAGAACGTTACACAAAGTTTGATATAAAACTTCTACAAAGAATGGAAAAAATAGAGACGTTGCTATAGCATGCTAAAGAGTTGAAAGTTCTATTATACAATCTTGTCTTCTTCACCCCTTTAGTATTTTGTGATTAAATTGTACATACAAATTTGTAAGATTTTCGATGAACTTTAGAAGGTAAATACCCTCGTGGATAGACGATATGCATCCATCTCTTTCCACACAAATTGGACAAGGCTCTCACAACCATAAATAATCCACTGATCAAGTATGTTTGTAGATGTCTACAATTCGTTAAACATAGTAGGTCTAAAAGGACTCAAACCCTCCATTCCAATCCTTTGTGCATTATGAACCATGAATTCCATATGCATTGTGCTGGCAGGAAAACTGATGAGCTCACCTATGCAGTGCTTTAAGTGAATGTGCTAGCCTAACAGATATAGAGTAGAGGAAGCTAGTACATCTCACATTATTAGAAGTGGATATGAAACCTTGTAGGGGTGTCTAATGTCCTCATAACCATGTATTCTAAAATGGGAAGCATAGATGATGCTTGACAAATGTTTAAGAAATTGCTTGTAAGAGATAAGCTTTCCTGTGATGCAATGGTTGTAGGATATGCAAATGATGATTTGCCAAGGAATCTCTTCAAGTGTTTGATAAAATTCTAGGCCAAAGCATGACTAGAAATCATGTTACATTCATAGGGTTCCTCTCTACTTGAAACCATGTAGGTTTAGTTGATGAAGGCTATGATTACTTTGGTTCCATGGCTATATGTCATTGAATTACTCCAAAAGAATATCATTATTCTTGCATGATGGATATCATTGGACGATTTGGGGGACTGATTGAGGAAGATGCCTTATTGACAACATGCCCTTTTGAACCTAAGGGAACTATGTGGGGAGCATTGCCGGTGCCTGCAGAAGTCATGGAAATATAGATGTAGGAAAACATGTGGTAGAAAAAAATTTCGAGACAGAACTACGAAATGATGTGACATATGGGAAACTGTGAAATACATATGCTACTCTTGGGAGGTGAGATGATGTGGCAAAGGTGAGGGAAATGATGAAAAAGAAAACAAAATAGTTTCTGGAATGGGGAATGTGACAAATGGTACCGGAGATCCTAGGTGCAACATTGAGACCTAAAGGGTTCTATCATAAAAGGGAATTCCATCAGTTTAGGAAAATAGTGAGAAAGATCAGAATTGACATAGGCCCACTATCTTGCTATAGCTTTTGTAGGTTCATCACTACCTACAAGTATAAACAAAAAAATATTTCACTTTTGATGGAAAGGAATAATGAAGGCTACCAGAGACAAAGAACATAAGAAGGAGAGAAACTTGAATTTTGACTCGCAACTCAACCAAACACTCAGGAATGTTCAGGGGTAAGCCAAATAACAATTTATGTTCCTCATTGTATCTGAAATAGAAAATAATCATGTGGTTTAACATATTGGATGATGTCCCGGATGAGGGTGACGCTCGGACAGTTATTGAACACCATGCAAATTAATGAGCCCAAGTACTGCCACCTGCAGAGCAGCGTGGCATCCCAGATCCCCATCGCAAGCAGAAGGAATGTTTTTATGAATGCAGGATAGAGCAGGCCGGCGGCATTAATGATGGACGCGCTTCAAAGCTGCTTGTTAATGGTTATATACATGGCGATTTTCTATGTTCATTCCACCTCCAACGTTCAGATCTCTGATTCTAGGTTATGTCTATAGTTATGGTGTGAGGATAAGAAAGAGCTTGTCTTCAAAGGCAAGTTTCAGGCTCGCTCGGGTTCGTTCTGGCAGCATTGCGAGTTCACTGGTGCTCTCCACAGGGGAATTAGCTCAGTGACTCGGGGTAAGTTGTCTGAGACCTTTGATTTCTATATTGACTGTGCTATCTCTCCGTCTCGTGTTCTAACGGTCTGCGCTTATTGGCCTCTAGTTCATTTGGGTCAATCCTCTGGTTCTAGTCTTAGTTTCTTTGATTTCACTGTGTCTGTTCCCTTGTTTAGTAAAATGACGCACCATGGGAAGAGGAATCGCTCAGGGGGATCTGCCCCCCCCGAGTCCTCCTCGCAAACCTGTTCCCAACGGCGCCTTTCAAATGACGCATTTTAAGTTTTAGAGTAATTTGAATCGGCCCTTGATTTCTGCTCAAATAACCATTCTTATGTCGGAAGAAGAAAACCATGTCACCCCTCTGTCCTGCATTGTGCCCAACCCCTCTCACAGTAGTGAGCGCTCCATGGACGAGGAAATACAAGAAATTAAGCAGGAGGTTGAGCCTGGTCAGAAGGATATTCAGCCCCTTGGTTTCCCTCCTCTGGATGAAAGTGAGCCAATTGAGGCGGAAAGAGACACAGGCACCACCAACCTCGATAAGGCGTCGGATGGCAAGGAGAATTTAAGTATAGGCGGTGTGTCTCAGGATGTTGAGAAGACTCACGGGGAGGCAGCGGAAGATGGTTGACATGTGTCACGGTATGCCTCTTTTTGTTCCTTGGTTGATGCTCAGATGGTTATCTCCAGAATTTTTGCTCTCAGTTCGGCTCGGCAGTGTCAATCTCAGGTTTTGGCTTCCCTCTGACGAAGTGTCCGACCTCTTCCAAGATATCTGCTCTCAGCTTTGTTTATCTGTTTCTCTCTCTTTCTATCAGCCTATGTCTAAATGTAACACTAATTTGGTTGGCTGTATGTTAATGTTTTCCCTAGTTTCTTACAGTTATGGGGCAGTGCTGCAATGTTGATGGCTCTCGGGCTCTGTCCCCTGTAGCCTCAATTCCATGTAAAAATATTTTGATTTTCATTTAATAGAATTTAGTTGTTGCTGAGAGAAAAAAAAACATATCGAGTGATGCATTACGAAACCCAATTTCAAAGATCAAGTGCCCAATCATACAAATTTTAGGAAAATGAAAAATTTAATTCATATAACAGAAGGGAACTTAGTCCTATTCATAGATCAGGCTAATAGAATTAAAAAAAAGAGAAGGATTTAATAATAGGCATATTATGCTTTGTTCTTTATTTCTATGCATATACAGGAATTGGGTGCAAGTTGGTTTTGTCTGTCAAGGACCAATGGTTACTAGTCCAATCCCCATGAAGTGAACTGATGAACTGCCATACCAAAGTTGAACTACATCTGGGTATGGAGTATGTTTAGTGGATCACACCTAAGGTATGAAAAAGGAGGTCAAGTAAGGTTCTTTATTCTTTGCATTCCACATTCGAGTCAAGAGTAGGAGTGATTTGTCAATTCTTCTTGTTTTTGTTTTTCCGTGTGTGTATCGGTGGATTGGCTATGGACACAATACAAAGACATGTACACCTACACCTAATATGCCCATGGAGGTTACAAAGTTCGAAGATGTAGATTTCAAGTTCACATAGATAACACTTCAGCTTTGCATCTTTGAGATGCATAATAGAGCCAGGATTATATGGGGTTTGGAGTCTATCATCAAATTTCTTATGTGACACTGTTGAATTTTTGTGCTTTTGAATTCTCTAACATTGTTGTAGATTCCAACAGAAATGTAGTCATGGTGAGAAGGGTTCCCAAGATCCCAATGATTTACCAACCAGTATATCCATTACTAGGTTCTGTAGAGAATCAATGGCCCTCTTGAGACTTGAACTGTTGAGAACTTTCTGTATAAAACTGTTACAAACCATTTTGTCACTGTCTCTGTACTCCCTGTTCCTTGATCCTGGAGGACCTCTACATTGAACCTCACATGCTTTCCCTTCATGGAGAAATTCCCATTGTGTCCCTCTTCATGAACATATCAATTCCCTATTGCACCATTTCCCCTGAAGCTTTTGTTTTGCCCAATTTACAAGGCCGATGCTAATGACCTTTATCTCCCCTATGCCGATGTGCAAAGATTAGCACTATTCCCTACACTGATCGGTGTGACTAAGCTATGTTCCAGTCGCACGAGTCCTGTTATGGAAAGTTTTTTAAATTTGGAGCTGAAACTTCCAACTCTAGAAGCTTCGTAACAAAAGTCTGGTAAATGGTTTGGCTGGATGGGGTCGAGGATGACAGTTTGGGCTCCTTTCCCCTATAATGATGGAACTACCTCAAGGGTTAAGTCCTTCTCCCATGAGAAGAGGATCCATCTCCCATCCATATTTCCTATATAAATTTCCCTTTTTCCCAAGCACAAGCTAGTTAGAGTGTGGGTTGAGTGTGAGTACACTATTTTGATTAGACAAGCAAGCTATTACTAGTTGTAGCCATCTATTTGTGTGAGGGAGAAGTGTGTTTGGTTTGGAGTGAATTCTAAAGGGAAGAGCCTTTAAACTATTTTTTTTTAAAGCCATCATGGAATGCAAGCAGAACTATGTGGGAGCCTGGTCTTGTCAGAGGAAGACTGCAACGCCAAGACGAATGGTTGTAATCTCTCTTTGATATTAATATATGCAACTATCGATTGCTTTCCTACATGTTTTTTAATATTACATATTCATGTCTTGATGCTTCTTGACTAATTAAGCAGGTTGAATTGCAATTTGTCTATTATTATGTTTGCATGTTGTCATTGTTTACTTGCTTCAGGAACTTGAAGAAGGAAGTGAGAGATTGCTGGAGTGAGCAAGTGAGGACGTCATCAATTAGGATAAGTGACCAAGAGGTAGGCCCTCTAGATTGATTCTAATCTAAGGAAATCTTCCATAGAATGTATGTATTGCGGCTAGGCTCATAATCAGGCTAGAGGAATACGTTTGTGTCCGCGCTTATACTTTTACTTCACCAGAAATTGGTGACTCCGCTTGGGAGATCCCATCTTTTGGTTCTTTTGGATTTCATGATTTTGTGAGAACATTGTCGGTTTCACGTTTTCCCTTTGGTTCTATTTATTTTCCCCTGTCCACTGGCCTAAGTATAAAATTCACAGTAGTAAATTTGGTCCTTGTTTTGAATTTTTATTTTTTTATTTTTCCTTAGTTCCCTCAGGTAGCACGATTGATCGGCTGACAGTCGCGGCGACCACCGTGAATTGCGGAGGAACAGTCACGCCGATGCTCCTCTAGCGCTTGTTGTCAGTTAGGTAGTCGTGCTAATATCTATAAGTGAAGATTAGGGCTAGAACCCAATATTGTCCAGTGTGTTATTCTCTTATGTTTTTCACCTCGTGAGCCCTTTTGACTATTTTTCTCCTTGATTAGGAAGCTACTTTTCATTTGGTTTTTCTTGCTTGTTCGCTTGTCATCTTGCTGTTTGATTGATCGTGTCATTGAATGGTTAGCGACACTAGGACATCTAGCTAGTCGTCCATTCAATAACTTGTGGACTCATCAAGTCTGATTGTGGGTGTGTTTGCTCGTATTTGTTTTTTTTTGGTCCTTTTCTGACTTTGACCTCTTTTTGCACAAGTTTGAAAAAAGTTTTGTTTACTAGTTTGAATGTATTTTTTTGACATAGATTACATTGTCGGTGTTTCATTGATCTAAATGAACTTCTCTTTTCATGTTTGCATCTTCTTGAAGAGCTCATAGTCTCGAAATTTTTTTCATTGAAAGATTGTATGTGAAAAATGCATTCTTTTGTCTCACGAGAAAATATGAAATTCTAGCTTATTGCATCATTATGATTTTCATCTCTTAAAAAACTAGAATTGCATTAGCTTTTGAAATAGGAAGAAATTTTTTTCATTTCGAAAGGACTGATAGATAAGTGCTTGTAAGGAAATTAGGAATCGGAATGCATTTTTCATTAATTTATTTTTTTGAAAAATTGAAGTAGTGAAAGATGATTTTTTTTTTTTTTAGTTGATTGATTGTTTTCATTTGATTGAGTAGTTTCTACCCTCTCTAGTGTAGGCATTTCATCGAATTGAAAGGGTGTTGTCCCATTTAGTTTCATCTTAGGGTTTTCGAGTAGCATTGCTAAGACCTGAAAACTGCAACCTAATTCAAGATCAACCGTTAAAATTTGTTGAATTAGCCTATGGAAGCATTGAAACTTAACACTCACATTTAGTGGTCTAGGCTAGAGACGTGTTCCAACGTCTTTAAACCTAGCAGTTGTTGTTATCTTTGGCATTAGACAGTGCTAGTACAGACTTGTGCTCCCCATACTGTCGAGTATATAACGGGAGACCCAACTAGGCTGCAATCCTTTTATCCTTAGGAAGTCGGGTCGATCGCCTTGCAAACATGATACACCAAGCACAACATTTAGGGAGATTGCCTGCTCATTCTTCTTGGTTCGCTGGGACGTATTCTGTATTTCACAGTTTCTTGGTAATCCTGTTTACCTAGATCATCCAGAGTAGTCATTTGATATTTTATACTTATCAAACTTAAAATATTGTTCAAGAACTTGTCCTTTCAAGCTCGTTTCCAATCGAAAGTGATAGAGTCACCTTTCATCCTTTTCTTGACTCGTAAAAAATGAAAAGGCAAAGTTTTGTTTCAGTGTCTTAAAATTAATTGCCCGTGAAATATTCTTGGTTAATGTTATATTCTTTATTGACTCTTTAGAGTTGATTCCAATGGCAACATTTCCAGAGTCCTCCAATCAAGGGTTCCCCTCAGAAGGGAATCTTGGTTCTTTTCCTTCTTTTGGAAATTTTCGTGCTCCTTATATGGCAATGTTGTCCCTCCCTGGGTTAAACACTAGCTTACCTATCTGGTTATTTTCGACCTCGGTGGTTCCGAGTGTTCCAACTCCTGTTCAAACATCTCCTCCTTCATTCAAATCACGTCACAATTATTCTAAGGTTGACCCGTCACCATCTTCCCCTATTTCTTCACCCTCATCTTCTACTTCGCTTGGTGAAAGTTTGAAATACAGTAACCAAGAGGCTAAGAAGAAGAAGAAGAAGAAGACAAAGAAGAAGAAGTTAGATACGCAAGAGGCCAACCGTGTGGCTGTTACTCCAAATGCATCCCCATCAAATAACCTTATGATCCTCCACGGAAGGTGAAATTCCCTTGCAAGTCGTGTAAGGGTGACCATCTCCTTTGAGACTGTCCTGACATTCCCAAAGTCTTAGAGGTATGGTCTGAAGACCTTAATCGACCATCCCTGTCAACCTCTAGAGATCATGTTGATGTTATGCCTTCAGCTAATGATGGTAAGAAGAAGGGAAAGATTATATTCCCCTGTAGGTTATGTGAAGGGATGCATCTTCTTCACCTTTTTCCTCTTATGGATAAACATCCAAAGCTTTGGAAAACCTTGCAGCTCCTCAACCCCAACTTCCTGTTGGTTATCAGAGGCTTTCTTGTAACCCTCTCCTAGTTGGTAATGAGATTGACTTGGATTCATCTCTTGCCCATCCTGCTCTTCCTGAGCGAGACTCTCTTGTGTGTGTTCTCGACCAACCATTGGTCAAAAAGAGTGTTGACTTGGTTCTGCCACCAGTTGCTCACTCTGTTTCGAAAGAGAGTGGGGATCGTACTGCTCATGCTCTCCTCCTCTCCTCAGATTCTCGTGAATTGAAAAGTGACCCTCCTGTCCCAGTTGTTTAGGAGAGTCCTTCTTCTATTCCTGCAGAGCATGGGTGAAATCATATGATGCCTCCACCAAGTAGTTATGTCATTTATATTGATTGGAGTCATTTCACTACTTTTCCCCTCCTGTCCTATGTGCCTTTCTAGATTACAGTAAAAGCGTATAATATGGTAGTACATTTCACTATATTAGATGAAGGTGCGTCTGTTAGCATCATGTCTTCTACTACTTGGCAAGCTTTGGGTTCCCCACAACTTGTACCTTTCACTCGGAATCTGTTGGCTTTCAACAGAGGAACCAGTCAATCCTTAGGGGTCCTTCTGAAGTTCCCTATTACTTTGGAAGGGAAGACCGTCTCTATAGACCTGATGGTAGTCCAGCATACTTTACATATCAATATTATCCTTGGACGTGGCTATGTTTATGTCATGGGAGCTCTTGTTTCTTCGTTTTTCTGTGTGGTTTGTTTTTCGCATGAATGGAGAATTATGACTCTTGATCAATTTTCATTCATTGGTCACCAAGTGCCTCCTTTGCAACCATTATCCCTTATCAGCTCTTGTTTACAAGCAGTACCTTCCCCGCCATAGGTGAATTATGTGACTACCTATTCCATCTCCTCATCTGCTATTGATCACAGACATGGTATAGTAAATTATGTACTAGGGGCATTGGAACCCAATCTATCTTTGGTACCAAATGACATGTATTCCTCATGGAGCGTGGTCCTTCCATCTAGTGAAGACCTCTTGGGAGCCATGTTCTCTTATGGTCCATGAACAGATGTATGAGGGTAGTTATTTTACTCTGTCAACCTTGTTAAAAAATGAAACAAAGGTAATGAGCATAGTTCCTTGTCTTGTGTCAAGCTCGTGAAAAAATGAAACAAGGGGTCAGAGCATGGTTCTTGGTCTTGTGTTGAGCTCCTTAAAAAATGAAACAAGGAGTCCTGAGGATAGTTCCTGGTCATGTGTCAACCTCGTTAAAAAATGAAACAAGGGTCACAGGGATAGTTCTTTTTCTTGTGTAAACCTCATTAAAAAATGAAAAAACGTGTGAGGATAGTTCTTGGTCTTGTGTTGACCTCGTTAAAAAATGAAACAAGGGATGTGGAGCATAGTTCTTTGTCTTGTGTCAAGCTCGTTAAAAAATGAAACAATGATCTTGAGGATAGTTCTTTTACTGTGTCAACCTCATTAAAAAATGAAATAACTCCCTATTCCAAATCGAGTATTTGATTAAGATATTGTAAAATTCCAATCGCATCTTTCCAGGATCTCGAAAGTGAACCTTCATTCCATCCACCTAGTTGATTGAAATGAAGCTTTGGGGGCATGTACCTCGATTGAGTCATTATGTCAGGGGCATGCGAACTTATAACAAGCATATTTTTTCGTTTCAAGCTTGTGTAAACATGAAACCAAATCCAAGCAAAGTTCTTCATGGTTCAAGCTTGTGTAAAAATGAACGCATTCCCAATTTACATCTCATGATTGCCATTTTTATCAGCTAATTTCTACTAGATGAACTTTGGTTGTTTCATTCCATTGCCACCATCTCTTTGGCTGATCATACAATTTCACTTGGTTGTTTTTCCTTTCCTGAGGGACCACAATCATGAGTGATTTTGTTAGCCATCCTCTTGACCATTACATGTTTTGAGCAATTCTACCATTACCGAAACCAGTTGCTACACTTTATACCACTTGTTCCTCCAGGATGAGTCACGTTTCAACTCTTTTCTCGACTCGTAAAACTCATATGAAAATATTTCCAAGTATTTTTCCCTTTTGAATCATGAAAGAGAATAAAATGGGGGGTCTCCTTTGAGCTCCTTTCTGACCCTTTGAAAATGAAAAGATGGTTGAGCCCTTGTCATTTCGAACTCGTTAATAGATGTGAAACATTGTGTGCCTAGTATAAGTTTACCCCTTTTTCGGGCTGGGAGGCACTGTTTACGAAGAAGGTACTCCTTGACTGAAATGGCCAAGCGGTTCTCTCCAGTATTATTTTCTACCTTTTTAGGCTCGAGAGACGCAAATCTACGAAAAGGGACCATGAGGAGTTTTCTTTTATGTGTCTTTTTCAAACTCTCTAAACATGAAAAAGATACCGAGTTACACCTTTGTTGGACTCGTTAAACTATTAAATGACATCGGATCCATCACCATGATGAACACAAGATTCTCCTTCCTAGGGCTCGTTAAACTTACTAGGTTGGATTCGTCCAAAGGACGAACTTACAATGCAATCATATGCTATCCTCTTCAAGAATGCGATTAAAAAATAATTGGGGTACTTGCTAGAAATGGTGGGGGAAAATTTGGAAATCTATAGAGTCGTGTCGGCGGCTTACTCTTGAACATGACAATATTTTCTTCATGTCAGCTTCGGACATCCTCCTTTGCATCGCTGACCTTCCTAGGTTTGGGCTGTTCATTTTTTCCTTCCATCTGATCTCTGCTATGTCACCATGACCACCGATCCTATGCATCCAAAAGCTACCAAACTTCCAGTTGTGTCGCTGATATGTTCAAGAGTTGTCCTTCTGCAGTTACACTTACCTTTGCTTCTTTGTATCATCCAAAATCATTTTGCATCCTCTCGTCTCACATCAATGATGTGGGATTCATTATGGCCCTCCTTTGAGACGGTCACTTTCTGTTGACATCAACTCATTATCCGAGAAGTTGACTGAGGGACTCCCTTCTAGTACCTTAGAGCTTGCATGCCTCAATGGCATGTTCTTCGCACTCAATGACAAGTTCACATCATTGGCTTTCAATCGAATGATTTCATGGGTGTTTGACTTTAGTCCATGTGTTCACATTCCGTGAATTGTGTTGATAGTACCTTAAGGGCCATTATCATTATTGGTGGTTTCTCTCATGCTTGTTAACAGTTTACATCATTGATTGGTAATCAAGCTATCTTCTAGCAATTTTGACATCAACACATCTATTCGCATGCTAGAATCTGTACTTTGATTGTGTCATGTTAGAGCATAATACCCTGGACTTAGATCACAAAAGTCCAGGTTGCGAATCAATGTGATATGTTTATGATGATATGCATGTCTCTATCAGATGACTGGCCTCGACCATACCTTGGTTTCGTTATGATCCTCTTTGACAGATGGTTGTACCCATACCTAGATCCATTTACATGATCATTCTCTGGATGGTTGTGTCCATGCCACGATTCATGTATCATTTGATAGAGATCTCAGTTTATGTTTACATATTTGTACTTTCTTGCATTTTTTCCCATAGCAGACTAGTTCCCCGCACTGATTTATAAATCATTTCATCCCTCACTCTAGTTCAGCCTTCATGCTTTAGGGGGCATTTGTTATGCAACATTTTTTCACTATCCCTATACTCCCCATTCGTTAATCCTAGAGGACCTCTACAGTGAACCCCACATGCTTTGCCTTCATGGAGAAACTCCCATTATGTCCCTCTTCATGAGTAGATCAATTACCTTTTGCACCATTTCCCTTAAAACCTCTGTTTTGCCCAGTTTACAAGGCCGTCGCTAATTACCATTGTCTTCTTCATTTCGATTTGCAGATATTAGCACTATTCCCCATGCCGATCAGTGTGAGTGAGCTGTGTTCCAGGCACACTGGTCCTATCATGTAAAGTTTTTTAAATTTGTAGCCAAAGCTTCCAGGTCTAGAAGCTTCATAACGGATGTTTGGTAAATGGTTCGGCTGGATGGGATCGAGGATGACAGTTTGGGTCCTTTCCCGTATAATGATGGAACTACTTCAAGGGATAAGTTCTTCTCCCATGAGAAGAGGATCCATCTCCCATCCATATTTCCTATATAAACCTCCGTTTTTCCCAAGCACAAGCTAGTTAGAGCGTGGGCTGAGTGTGAGTATACTATTTTGATTAGACAAGCAAGCTATTACTAGTCATAGCCATCTAGTTGTGTGAGGGAGAAGTGTGTTTGGTTTGGAGTGAATTCTAAAGGGAAGAACATTTAAACTATTTTTGCTTGAAGCCATCATGGAATGCTAGCAAAAGTGTGTGGGAACCTGGTCTTATCAGAGGAAGACTATGATGTCAAGACAAATGGTTGTAATCTCTCTTTGATATTAATATATGCTGCTATCGATTGATTTCCTACATGTTTTTTAATATTACATATTCATGGCTTGATGCTTCTTGAGTCACTAAGTAAGTTGAGTTGCAATTTGTCTATTATTATGTTTGTGTGATGCCATTGTTTACTTGTTTGAGTAACTTGAAGAAGGAAGTGAGAGATTGTTGGAGTAAGTAAGCTAGGACATCATGAAGCATGATAAGCAACCAAGAGGTAGGCCTTCTTCATTGATTCTAATCTAAGGAAATCTTCCATAGAATGTATTTGGTATGGCTAGACCCATTATCGAGCTAGAGGAATTCATTCATGTTCGCACTTATAATTTTACTTCACCACAAAAACCTTGGAAAAGATTTCAAGGAAAGTTGTCCTGTCATGTTTTCAGGGATCAAATTGATTTTGAATTGGAAAAGCTCATAGCTCCAGTGTAACTCTCTTTTTATTAAGCACCTATGTTCTCACCATGACTCGTTAGGTCTTCATTGATGGCTTAAATATTTGATATATGAAGATACACATGATATTTTATAGATATTGCTTCTACTATCACCACTTTCCTAGAGACAATAAGCAATAGTTATAAGAACAAGCATCCATAAACCTAGATTGTTGAGGTTTTGGTTTCCTCCTTTAATGTTACAAAATTCATACACTTCAAACTAAATTAAGTCTTTTGTTCTCACAATAAGTGCCATGCAAAACGAAATGCTAGTTGAAAGTCAAACAACATTCAAAGCAACCTCGTGCTTATTCAATTTAAGCTATAATTATGAGAATGGCATTACTCCATCTCTAGAAAATACATATGTCATTCTTGAATTTTTTGTGGTTGAGCTCATGCCACAAAAAAATAAAATTATATATATATATATATATATATATAATATATATATATATTATATATATATATATATATATATATATATATATATATATATAATACCATGACAAAAAATCCTAGACAAACTATTTCCCTTGTTCCATTTCTATGTCTATTCTTGAATGGGTGATAGAAAATTTCAACAAATGCATAACCACCAACATTATTTGTACTCGTCAAAAGATTTGGGATATTGGTAACCAAAAATTTTATACTAAGTATATATCCCCAACCTACAATACTGGATAGAATGATGGCACTTATAATTCCATATGGTCCATTCTTGTCTGCATTTTTTTTCCCTCCGTCAGGTGCGCAAAGGCTTAATAGCCTGTCAAAGTGTATTGACTCATTAGAATTCCAAGGACGAAAATATATGGTTTACTATGAATCCCAACATCATTTTCACTGTTGAAGTGTGTGAAAACAAATTCAATACTAGCTCTCCGAGGCACTATAGTGGGTATCAGAATCATAAGAATAATGTCACCTGTCATCACTCTCAAGGTTTTGACATGGTAACCTTGTGCACTTACATGATCCCACAGATCTACACCAAGTGCTTATTTTTCTCTAGTCTCCTGTTCAGGCTTGGCAAAGTATAGGGACAGTTCTTCATCCTTTCGTATCTCCATGAAATTCTCAGAGCACTGGCCCCTTAGCATTCTTCCTTGTAAAAGAAAACACTAGAGGACCTGGTGAGGAGTCTTCATGTATACATGATAGGAGAAGCTAGGTATCTAGCAAAAACAATGGAGGAAATACACAAGGAAATTAAATCGATAGGTCATCACACAAAGGCATTTTCATTATAGAGGCTCACATATATGAATATGCTTCAAGGGTTTGACATGTCTTGGGTTTCTTTTCATGTTGTTGAGCTCATGAGCATGCCCAGATTTTGTCATAAAAAAATCAGGTATTTAGCTGCATCCCAGAGCTTCCACGATGACACAAGAATATTCATACTTAGAAGTAATAAATTGAGAAAATATTTAATAAGTATTAATGAGTATGAAGCTAGTTTGGCATTAGAATTCTTATCTTGAATTGTAATCCAAGATCTTACATGGTATTTAGTGTCAGAGGTTTTCACCATGTTGGGAAGCAGCACGACTTTATTGAAAAACAAGGCCACCATAGTGCTTATGAGGGTTTTCGACAATACCTAGGTGCTATTAGGGTTCCCTTCAAGAGATTGGTGGATTCTGATCCCTAAGTAGCTTGAATAGTGGTTGGCATGCTTTGTGAACTAGCCATGGGAGACCCCAAAACCTATTTTCCCTCACACTTAAATTTTACCGGCTTTTACTGGATTCTAAAAATAATTGGATGATTATTAACATTGTGAATATTTTTGGGGTATTGATACCACTGGAGCCTAGCTTGTGGAAGAAGATCATGGATCCCATTTTCCAGCATATGCATAAGACAACAACGAAGTCTCTGCTTTTCAGTGTATACGGATTGTGATATCAAGCTTGACAGATTATACTGCAGTAGTTAAATTGTCTGTGGAGAGGATAAAATATTTGATGATAGAAGATGATCCCAACCTAAAGTATCTTGGACTGCATGCATTCACTACTCTAATGCCGAAGAATATATGGGTTGTATCTAAAAACAAATAAGTAATCTTAAAGGCTCTGATTAATCCAGACCTTACTATCCAAGTTGTTTCTCTCTGCCTTATTGTGAGGATTATATCTGAGAACAACCTCATTGATACTATAAGAGTATTGATGTATTATAGTCTTGTATTACATCATAATTTTTTCTAATTAAATATTGGGTACTATTCCTTCAACTTGCAACAAGAATGTGTATGAATTGGTTGTTGACTTTGGCTATATGTTTTTGTTCTGGGTGACATTGGAAGGCTCCCTCATTGTCAACATGGCAAAGAAGTAGAAAGGAAACTTATAGATATTGGATTGAGGGTTAAAGATGTCAGGCGAGAACTTGTGCAAGTTTCTCATAGTGTCCTTATTGATCCTGCCTTGCTTGAGTATCCATTTCTCCACTTAGTACTTTCTGCATCTTCTTGGATTGCATGGGAATATATTGAACACTCACAAAATCCTTTTGAGAATATAGAATATCTTCTGTAGCCTCATAAAAAAATTTTGCCACCATATGTAAGATGTTTTTATCTCCATTTTTTACTCAAAGTTCTTTTATTCTTATTACTCGTACATGAAGAGAAACAATTATTTTTTATTTGAATATTCCATGAAAGTCTATGTGGGAGTGCAAAAATCTCACCATTCCTTGGCAATTGAGTCTCCAATTCAAGGGTCATACTTAAAGCCTAAGAAATCATTACAGCAGGCTATATCTGGTTGGTCTAGTTTAAACAAAGAAATTGGCATTGGGGGCTAGAAGGAAGAGGCTTCAAGTGTTGTGCCTCGAAGTAGTGGGCTAACAAATGTGACTGCAAAAACAAGAGAAGGTTGGTTGATATTGAAGATTAAGAAACTTTTAACCCAAGGTCAAATATTGAACTTCCTAGCAGAGCAAGATTGGATGCAATTATGGATGGTGAAGATTGCACCTTGTTAGAATTGCATGGAGATTTATCTGTCAATTTAGAAAAACAACTCAACTCATATTCTGCACTTGATCATGTTGTTGAGATAATTAAATTTAATGTCAGTCCCCTTTTGGAAAGTGGAGATGGAGAGGGCATGCAATTTACTTGGCCTTATAACAACACTAGAAGGAATTCCAGGGTGTCTTTTGGAAAATCAAAATTTGAAAGGAATTCAAGATATATGGATAAACTAGGATTTTGGCACTGCCCAGATTATCACACACATGAATAGTATATTTCCGCAAAAGCTTAGTCTTGTTTCAGTGTTGACAGAAGGAAGAGTACCATTACCAGATGAGCTTGTCCTCAAGGAGAAACTTGATGATTTGTTCAAATTTCTAGGTGATGAGCAGGTTTTAGATGTTCATATGAGTTCACAAACAAACATGAATTCATGAAAAGAAACCACTGCAACATAGTTAAAAAGAAGAAGATGAAACTACTTCCATAACTCGACTATGTGTGATGTAATTTTGAGTACTAAGCAATTATTTTCTTGGCTAAGGACAAGGTTAAGGTTATCATTAAACTTAAAATATAACATTATAATCCATACTAGATTAACTATCACTGATAATGGTCTACTTTATGATTGGATGGAGGTCATGTTCCTCTGTCATTGAGATATTGTCTCGTGGCAGATTCAATCTCAAACACTAATTTAATTAGTATTGTACAATTATATTATGTGTGATTACTTCTATGCTATCAATTTCTCTCATTTTGTTGACCTCTCCTACAAACACAAGATATATGGCCAAAATTAGCTCAATTGAAGCACTTCAATATCTTGATATGGATTGCTATAGTTAGGCTTTGGTTTCAGAGTATGAACAAGTCTGTTACTTCTCTATTCTCCATTTGAAAAACCAGCTTGGTATGATGGGACCTGCCTAAATGTAGCTATGAATGAATGAATAAAAGGAACCCGTGGTGTTGACTTGATGTTATGTTAATGATACTAACATTGCTTGAAAACATGTGGATAATGTGACTGATGCAAGGAGACTATAGAAAGTAGGTGTTCGGAAATCATATGAATGCATTAGAAGAACATACATTTCTTCCTATTATTTGAATGCAATGAAATTGAAAATGGGAAATCATGGTTAAATTTTGGGGAATAGTAAACCCGTAGCTACTAAAATAGTAGTCATGTTATATTAAATTTATGATATTAACTATTGTAAACTAGAATTTAGACGAAGGCATCTGATGTTCCTCACAAAAATTGATTAAACAAATTCCATATGTAGCACCTGAGAGGAGACTTGTTGATAGAACTCCTTTGTATCCTATATCTCGGAAAGATCTGATTCAAGTGGCAATGCAATGGGAACTTGTAATTTCAGAAATGGTTACTTGAGAACGTAGAAATAAATTGTAAGATATAGAGATGACTAGAGACTAAAACGAGGACGGTGTGAGTTTAAGGGGGGGAGGAATGTAATACCCATCTAATTGGTATCATGATGGGAAAAATGGGAGAAAATATTTTATTACCCAAATAGATAACGGGAAATTTAAATCCTTGGGAAATGGGACACCTAAAGATGAGATTCTTGCCAAATGAAATACCATTAGTGAATGGGAACGCATAACTCCTTCATGATAAGAGTTCTAGATCGAATTCTAGATAAGATTAATGGATGGGAGATAAACATCCAGAAATCTTCTTAGCTAGGGAATGATGCCAAGTTAAATAAAAAAAAAAAAAAAGGGCTTGCAAGAGAGAAAGGTGGGCTTTTATGGGAAAAGGCTAGAAAAGTGAATAAGAAGATCCATAAAAATAGGACACCTCTAATGGAAACCATATCATCGAAAAAGGGAATTAAGTACCCAGTGAAGGGGACAAAAAGAGGTTTTTGATCCATGGGAATGTACTCTCGGCTTGGGGGTGAACTGGAGGAAGTTAGTTCTAGGCTAGGTGGTGGTGTTCGATTTTCCAAGTGACACCCTATTAGTCTCTTTGGCATTGGTAAATGGATGCTGGTGTTAGTAGGATGCGACTAGAAAATATATGTACTCAATTTTGATGGCATGATGTGGGGATACGTAGGTTCAGTTGTGTAGAGCACAGACCAAGTTGATTCGTTCTATAGTTCGCTTCCCATTGTTTGGTGACAAGTTTTTAAGTCGCTCTCGAATTGAATTTAAATTGTAGGTTTATGTTTAATAATTAGTTAATGTAGCTATAAGTTTCATTGATGGAATAAATAACCAAAAGTTTGAATTCTCAAAAAGTAATGTCTAATGGTCCATCGAAGTAACGTTGACATTGTTACTAAGTATGCTAAGTAAAGGCAATTCTAGAAAAAATTATTTGAAATGGGTAAACATGTTCAGACTCGAAGATGTTGAATTGGACCCTGATAGCATAGATCGTAGAAAGTTAATATGGCTTAGCCATATGTACAATAACAATAAATCCCCACAAAGGGATGGGTCCTCCATAAGTAATTCCATGATAGAAAATTTGGTCACACAATCGCACACTAACATATGCTAAAATGATGCAATGGTTGGTTGGATGGGCATATCTATAAATTATTATTAATTAATTTTACCTAGCAGTTTTGTGCTGTGGGCTATTGTAGAAATAAGTTTGATGGCCATTTGTCTCTCCACTTAAGAGTTTGAAGGATGGAAAAATGATACCCGCCAGTAAAGGCTAGATAGTGTTTTTGGGCATGTTCATGTTGCGAGTTTCAATGCCCTTTGACCTGGCTTGGAAACTTTGAAAAAAATATGCTTCTGCCTGTAGAGATGCATATTTCAGAGGATCATTGCTATGGAATACTAATCTCAAACTTAGCTCCTTTACGTACTCTAGTAATTTCCCAGCTATATCCTTAAGGAAGTTAGCATCTGGATGAACTATAAGCACCAACCTTAAAGGTGTTTTTAGAGGTTTATTGCATTGCTCACGAATATTTCGAGCCAAATCAATAAGATTCATCATCATTGGGATACTTTTTTATATTACCTACTCTATCTTTCCTTCAACTTCTTAAAAACTCAGTAATTGATACTTTCTGCTGCTCCAACATCAAGAATGTTACACAAATTTTGATACAAAACTTCTAAAAAGAATGGAGTAAACAAAGACATTGCTATAGCATGCTAAAGAGTTGAAAGTGTCATTCTACAATCTTCTCTTGTGTATCCCTTTAGTATTTTGTGATTAAACTGTACATATATATTGTTTAGTCAATTTAGTGTCCTAAATTTCTTGCATGAATTATCAACCGAGGTTTGTAAGCTGATGAAATGTAGTGCACTATATGTGCTTAGTTAACCATTGCTACTTCATTGTTTTGTATTTTTATATTGTTTCGAGGGTTTCTGTTCTTTGATTCCTAACGATGTACACACTGAACTATGAGAAACTGAATCTAAACTTCCTAAAGGTGAACCAAGAGCTTAAAACTAATCAAAATCTAAGTCAAAAGAAGGAAAAACAGAGCATCTATCGTATCTTGTCATTAATCCTAAGTCATGAATCTAATTCTTAAAATTAAAAGGTGAAGTTGTAAGTCATGTTGAAATAAATACAAAGAATGAAATTCACTGAAGTACTTCTAGTTACTCTAACCTTCAATTTTGAAAGATAACCTTCTTGAGATGAAATATAAGCAGCTTTCTATACTTCATGATCTAGAGAACTAAATAAAAACATGCAGAAGGTAACTAATTGGTTCCAACCATTGTGTAGAGTGAATGTTTAACCACTTAGCTTAGGATGGGTATCATCTTGAAATGGTGATCAAAAACATTCATTAACATAGTGTATTGACAATCTGAACTAGAAAATAAATAACATAAACAGTGAGTAAACTAGTGAACAATGCATTCTTATTACTTTCAACCTTACTTTGTTTAGAAACAAAGCTGTTTCCTTTTATGAAATGGGTTGGAGAAACAAGAATACACAATTGAGTTCTAACATTATGCTACTGACCAAAACTAAAAGAAATAAAACTACAAGAAATCAGCCTAAGTTAGAAATATTGCTAAAAGCAAATGGTGAAATTAAAACTAAACATTAAACAAATGGAAAAAAAACTTCCTCTAGTATGGGGGCCCTCTACAATTGATTGGGTTGAGCTGCTAACTAATTGTAAATGTTGTTTCAAATGATCATTGGTCAACACATGGATTTATATTATAAATAGGAACAAAGTCCAAAAATACAGAGCTAAGAGTGTGAACTTAATAAATCAAAATATTCAAACCCCTTCTCAGTTCTGTACAACCAATGTTTAAAATAAAATATTCCTAACTCTCTTTGAGGAAAATTAGCTATAGGTGGCCTATACATCTTACAACAAGACTGCGTAAATGTTTGATCATCTACAAGTGACTTGAATTCAAGCAAGATGTTTGCACAAAACTGTTAACATAGGTGGTTGATCTGAGTTAATGTTGCAACAGAACTGTTGGATTTATTAATTAACCACGAAAGAGTAGATGAAGAGTCCTATTGATTTCGGGTATCATACGTTTGACACCACCTTTGACTACGATCTTGAGCTTTCTTCCTTGTCAACCTGGGCTGAGTGACTACAACAAAATCCATGTAGAGATGATTCCAAAGATGCCCATGTGGCCAGTTTCTTCATTTGACACCTGGAACCTTCCAGACCATGGAAGTAGCTATGAAATGCATACTTAGCTACAGAATAGGCTGTGTTATGTAGCTAATTTGCAAAAACTTATTCAAATAGCAAAAACATAAAAATATAACATGTCAATCATTTAATGCCCTCCAAGACAAAATCTATCATTTATCATTGATGGGGATCTGTAATCTTATGGAAAAGAAAGGGAAAGAAGTGAGAAACATTGTCAAGGAGAGGGCAATTCTGAGGTTCAACATACCCCCACTACAAAATAATTGCATGTCGCCATGCAATTTGCCAAAAATGTGAGTTCTTCTTTCCTATTGCATTTGCTTAGACACATCTACTAGTACATCTAATTTTCTTCTTTTCCTCCTCTTTGAAGTGACTGCCATTCTGGGTTTCTTCATAAGAACCCTATATTTAAGGTTCATGACAGTTTTGTTCAAGCTTCTATTCTTCCTCTTCAACTTCCTATTCTTCCTATATCATAGCCCTAGGTGCAGTATTTTATTATCATGAATAGCCTTATCTAATTTACTTTGTTCCCTCAAGGTTTCATTTTCTTTCTCAATATGCCTGTTCAATATATCTAACTCATAGATTTCCTGTTTGAGAGAGTCAGTTAGAGGTTCTTGTGGATTGATAGAGGGTTCTAGATTGGCTAAGGATTCTGGATCCATTGAGGCACTTTTCTTCTCTAGTGATTCTATATAATCATATATTTGTTTCTGCACTGGGTCTAAGCTTGGAGATCCTCTTCTGGGGCTGCCTTCGAAATGTTGTTCAGGATAATTTTGAGGACTATATGTAAATGGAACATTATCAGGAGATGGTATTGCAGTTTCTTATTCTATATTTATGAACTCCATTCCCTTTGATGATATCTTCTTTACCATACCTCGGAGTCTAGAGCTCCTTCTAAGTTGTAGAGGGCTTATGTTCTCCTCCTTTGTGCCCTTCTCCTTTCCTATATTTTCTTTTATCTTGATTTGTTTCCTAATATTTGTCATTTTTTCAGAGATTAATTTTTCATCATCTTGTTGTAATGAAGATTCAAGTTTGTTTCCAGTAATTCCACCAGCTTTCTCTTTCATATTCCCTTTTTGCTTGATTCGCTCCCTGATCTCTGTCAATTTTTCAGAGACTAGCTATTCATCATTTTTCTGTGTTGAGGACTCAGGTTTGCTTTGAATGGTTATACTGGTCTTCTTTCTCCTACTCCTTCTGACATTACCCTCTTCAAGTGATTCTGGTGTGCCTTGGAAATAGTTTCCTATCAGGAAATTTTCCCAAGTACCTCCTATTCTTTTCAAATGAAACTCATCCAGTATTTTTACCAACCCATGATGGTACATGGTTGTGTCTAGGAAATCTATTTTCTTTTGTACATTTGAAGCCATCTTTCTTAAATTGTTTAGCAGGAAGAAAGGGAGATTGATGTCTCCATTTTCTAGAAAGGTCATGTTAACACCCAGGTTGTTCCCTACGACTCCCAAGGGAATACGGCCGGGGTAACCACTAACCAAGCTTTGGAGTATAGGTCCTAGCCTACCTATAATCAGAGAGGGCTCTCTCTTTAAGTTTTGGCTCTGTTTTGTGAAGATTTTAGGCTAGCTATAAGTTTCAGTTTTTGTTTTGAGACTTTGGTTGTGAACTGTTGTTGTGAGAAGGGCATGAAATATGTGAAAGATGCTAGTCCATTGGGCATATGGAGTCAGAAATCTGAGACAGTCCTGGTGCCTGTGATGGAGAAAATTTTACTGCAAGGCTAGATGGCTATTCTTAATATAAATTTCTGATTAGTGAGTGAAACAATGGGAAATGGAATTACAGACAGTGTGATAACAATTTGAACAACAATTTCCACTTAGTAGCATACATGAATTACTAAATAGTAACTGTGAAATATTCAGGGTTTATTGGAGCAATTAAGAATTCCAATTAAACAGCTAAAGTCATAGAAAACATTTATAGTGAAGATAGATTGAGATCAGGGTGTCTCCATGGACAAATCTTGAGCTATTCTTTTTCTTTCTTCCTAGTATTTAGAACAACATATGAGAGATGTGAGCTTAAACAAATAACAAAACATTAACAGAGATAGAGATCACTTATTATATTAAGCCATAGCACTAGAATCCTGTAGCATTCAATGGTTCCAACACAACATGCATCAGTAAGACCCAATTCCTGTAAACTCCAAGCTTTATTTATATCATCCTTTCAGAAATTACAGCCGAGTTCTCCTTTCTTCATAAGAAAACAACATCCACCCCCTTGCAAGCTTATGCCAGGGGGAATATATACAATCGGTTTTACAAAATATCTGAACCGCTAAGTCATTTGATAGATTAAATACGCTCACCAACTTTACAAAATAGCAGATAAGGAAGTTATTGCTACCCTAAATGTAAGATAAATAGTCTTTAATTCTGTCAGAACTCTTCTTGACCTTTGGAGGACACTGAGTCGGTTGAGCGTTCTGCATTAATGTTGAATGATGTGTCTTTATACTTTGTCATGCTGTAGCTTTCTCGGCCTCGTTACCTGTAGCTGTCAGTGTTGCTTTTAGTGGCCGAATCTTCCTGCTGAGCTGGCTCATTCCACTTTTCTCCAGTCATAGTGTATGCATCATATTTTCTGAATATGATGACTTATGTTTTTTGATGACAAAACTTTGATGAAAACCTCCTGCTTACAGTAACAACTGTATCATTCTGGTCCACCACTCCTGTGTAGGCAATTGATGCCTCAAAATTGCATCTATGGTTTCATCTGCCTCTGTGTATTTGTAGAAGTTTGGAGGCACTTCAAACAAATGTCTGATCTCATTCATAATAAAAAATAAGTTCTCTATTCTGTCATAGAGACTTTGCCCAGATGTTGGCCCTATTACCTCTGAAGTGCTTGATCCTTGACTGATTTGATTGGTGGAAAATGTGTTCACCCTTTTTGCATAAATCTCATGTGATAACAGTCTCCCTGCACTGTTCAGCAAGCTAGGAAGACCTCTGCCCTGTAATGTTGCAAACTTGTCCATGAATCTGTTGACTTCTGTTTGCATGTCCTGGTTTCTTCTATCCAATGTCTGCACCAGGCTTTTCAATATGAGGACCCTCTTTATCAGCTGGATGGCTTCAGTTCTGTTGGAGATTCCTATTGCTTCCAGCTGAGGACCTGTTCGGTTATTAAGCACATTGATCATTATGTTGGCTATCTCAGGCATACTTCCTAGAGATGCCCTTGCTCTATGGACTTCCTTCTGTGCTTTGCCTATGAGCTCCATTTGCTCATGGATAGTCTCAATATATTGCCACTGATCAGTTATTGATTGGCCAATGTGGGTCCACAAAACTGTCTTGACCTCAGCCACCACTTTGTCAAGGGTGAGCTCTTTCTCCAGCTCCTTTATCTTCTCTTTGAGAGCTTTTATTTCTCTCCCTTTTTCAGCTACATTTTTCTTGGATTTGTCATATTTTTCATTCAGCTTAGCTAAATTCTCCTTGGCTCCATTTAGATCTGTCATCTGGGCTTCTAGGACCTTGATTTCACTCATCAATTTCTGCATATCAAGGCTCGGAGCCTGCTCTGAGGTTTGTGCTGGTGCTGATGTTGATGTTGATGGAGCTGTCTGCTCTGTAGGAGGAGCAGTAGTCTGTGGGGGCTCCTCAAGGTTTATGATCTCTGGAGGGGGCTGAGAAGTTTGACCTCCTTCTTTCTGCTGTAGGGATGCCTGCAGTGCAGCCTCTGTCTCCTCCAGCTTCCCTTCTGTTTGCACTAGTTGTTTGTGCAGTGCTACCAGCAATGTTGCTACATCCTGGTCCTGTCTTTGCTGGGCAACCTCTTCTGTTTGAGGGTGAATGGTTGTTGGGAGCTTAATCTTCTTTCTTAGAGCTGCAAGGTCTGCATCTCTTATTTTCAGCAGCGTTTGTATAGCTTTTTGATCCTTTGGGTCATGCCCAAGCTCTATGATTATATCCTCCAAAGACCTGATCCTGTTGTCTTTGGCCTGAGAGGATGCCTTCTCCAACTCAAGTTGGGAAGCTGTATTGTTCAGGCTGTTTTCCAACCTATTTGCCAATAAGGTTTTATCTTCCAGTGTTGAATATACCATCTCACCCGTTTGCTTGTGAAGTTCTATTTGGTCCATAGGGTGGATGTCCTTGGCAAGAACCTCAACGTTGGTTCTTATATAGTCTGCAGCTGACTGTGGCAGCATAGTGGGCATGAAATGACTCATGGTCATTTTCCCTTCTGTTATGTCATAGGCTGACATAAGCCTCTGCTGATTTGTAGGGGCCATCTTAAGCAGCTGGTTGTAGATTTGGAGCCTGAGTGGCTCATTTCTCCTTTTAATATCAATGAATTGTTTCTTGATGCCTGTCTCTGCTCTCCTTTGCTGACTTGAGGAGCTGACCTCTCCTCCAAGGGTTCTTTCTTGTTCCTGCTGAAAGGAACTGGCAGATGCCTCCATACTCGGTGGGCCCATGCCCAATGATTGCCCCATAGGCATTTCTTCCTCGGAGAGGGGATTCAATCTCTGTCTTTCCTCCCCTTGATTTGTGGATGTGGTGAGGGGAGTCTCCTGCTCTCTATCCCTCTTCTTTCCCTTTTCCTCTTTCTGTGGAGTTTGCAGCACTGAGGCCTCCACTGTCTTTTCTTGCCCAGGAGGCATATTCTCTTGAGCCTGTTGCTCAGTAGGTGTTGGGGCTTCAGCTGTTTGTTCCTGTTGTATAGGCTGCCCCTCTTTTTGCTGTTTTTGTTGCTGTTCTACCTGCTTTTCTGCTTGCTGTTTTGTTTGATGTTCTATCATAGGAGGTGGTTGTTCCTGCTCCATCTGCTTGTTGTTATCCTTGCTTGATTCATGTTGGGCAGTTCCGGCTGCTTGCTGCTGGGCTGTAGAAGATGAGGCAGCTGCTCCAAGTTGCTTTTGATAGGAAGAGGAAACCTGCCCACAAGTTTCCAAGTCAGCCTCTTTCTCAATATTTCTTGCTTCTCTTTGTAGCATTTTCTCTCTACCAATTGGCTCTTCTAGAGTGCCCTCTTTCCAGCTTAAAGAATTGGCATACTGCTCAATATGAGGCAGTCTCACGTGAGCGTAGCTACCCAATTTGTATTTTACCCTTCTGAGGGAAATGAAATGATTAGGGTCATAAGGCACCCATTTGAAACTGGTTTGCAATTTGAGGGTCACTAGGATCATATCAACTTCCTTCCATCCTTCCTCCCTTTTGTTGTATAGAAATGGGCTTAGCTGATTTCTCACTTTTAGCTGCACCTTCTTGTTTTTACTTTGGAAATGGACAAGGTCTGCATTTCCAAACTGCCTAAAATACTCTAGGGCAAAAAGTTTCATAGGGACATATCTTGGCAGCCTATAAGGGTTCAACTCACAACCATATATTCTTATTACTATGTGGTGTTGGTAAAAGTACCAATCACCAATGTTGTAGGCCTTTGAGAGGTGAAGAATTCTTTGCATCTCCTTTGTCAATCTGGGAGGAGGGACACCCAATAACAAGGTCATAGTTGGATGGATAAAAAGGTCTATGAATTCACAGTAGGTGTAAGGTGAATAAGATATAAGATGAAAGACTGAAGACCAAAACACTACAGACCTTGGGTTTCCCTGGGCATTTAGCTTCTTGAGAGGAACATGGAAGGCATCAGGCTGATAAAATAAGAATAAGTGATAGATGTACCTAGTGTATTTAAACACCTTTTCCCTTTCTAGATTCATCAATTGTTCATGAATCTTATTGGCAATGTATGTAGCAAAATCATAGTGCACAGCAGGAGGCATTCCAGGGGAGAATATGGACAACATGGCCATAATGGTTTCATCAACATCCTCATATGACCCATAACCCAGGATGTAA